>CAKKOB020000001.1:142724-183188 GCA_918844115.2 Phlebotomus perniciosus
TTGTTCCCCGCGAATTTCACACTGAAATTTCATGGGGAAGATTCTCTTTTTCCTCTATCCAACACATCTACAGTTTAGTTGAATCAAAAGGACATGACAAGTTTACACTTGGGGCGAGCTGGGATTGTGGGCCACCTCGGAATGTAATGCAAATTGCTTATCAGCCGAAAGTGGGTGTTAAAAAATGTCTATTTAAACATTTGACCTTGAAAAACCTAGGGTTAGGTAAATGCACAGGGTAGTGGGGCCCCTCGTTGGAAAGGCCTTGACCTCAGCTACAACATACTAAAATTTAATCAAAATGCATCGTTTCGTTCTCGAGATATTTGATTTTGAAAATTTCAAAAACTTCTTTTTAACTTTAGCGCCACTAGCGGTGGTCGGACAAAGTTCCGATGTACAGAAGAGTTGTAGTTTTCCATTAGACGTTTCTAAAACTGGGTCATAATACAAAATCGGACCCATAGAACCGGAGATATGGCCGATTTAAGATTCAAATTTTGGACCCTAATATCTAGGGTCCTAATACACCTAGGATCTAGTTTGACCTATCGTTGGAAAGGTCTCGACCTCAGCTACAACGTGTTAAAATTTGAGACCGATCCATGCCATAGGAGCTGAGTTATTTAAGAAATAAGATTTTGGGATGTTTCAAAATGGCGGATGTGGGGGTGGGGGGTGGGATTTGACATCACCATTTTGTAGCGGCTCACTGATATATGACCTTTGGCGGTAACCGGAAGTCGATATCTCTTTCCGTTCTCTCGCTATAAGGCGCTATACGGACGGACGGAAATTTTTTGAAGCGCACATGATTTTCGGAATGTGGGGACCCCAATTCGTGGAGCGCCCCTAGTCCGGGGTCTCGGGGCTGACTTCGATTTTGGTGACCCATTACAATAAGCTGGGATTAGGGAATCCCAGCTAAAAAATGCATGAATGATACCACGCAGATTTTTTACCGTTAAATACGATGAGTTTTCGTTGCATTCTTTAAAGCTCATCGTAGTTTTCATAAAAAATTAGGCTTGAAATATTATAATAAAAACCGCGATTCCTGTTTCGTGTGAATATTAATTTGCAAATATGAATAGAACAGCAATTTTTCAAAATATTATAAATAGAATATCTTTAGTAAACGTTCAACTTTCCCTCCATATGTTGCTCAATCACAATTATCTATTGGTAAATGATTGCAAAACCCGCGATAACAGCCAATTTGCAGATCAAATAAGCACCAGTTAATACGGCCAATGAAATGTTAAATTAGTTTGAATCACCTCTTGTTAGAAAATGCGTAATGAGTATGTGATCTTACATGTGTTTATTCCAGGACTCTCCGTTCTTTCGGTTCATGGCATTTGGACAGAGCTAAAATTAGCAAGAAAGAATCAATTATTTGGAGTGACGTGGGGGATTTCTCGTGCGCTTTTTGAGGGCAGTACTCTATAAATAGAGAATTTAATTTGTGATATTTACTTGAGCACATCGTCCAATAACTCTGTCAATGGGACTTTTGGAATCACTCGCTCGATCGACGCGTTCCTTGCAGAGAACATTGCCCATCTTCTGCGCCTTCGGGAGTACAACTGTCTGAAAAAGGTATATGGAAGAGGCAAAGTTCACAAAAAGATGTGATAATCCATATAGGGAAGGTAAGGGGGTATAAGAGGTATAGAAGAAGAAGAAAATAGAAAATTGGCACTCATTTAGAGAGTGAATGAGGAACTGAGTAGAAAAACCATGTTGGAGATTCAGAATCAAGAAACAAGCTAAAATTTTCACTTACAGTCGCGAAAATTTAATTATTATCCACAGTCTAATTTTATTCATCCACTCCTGTGGCTTATTTACCGATCATCGTTCACTGTTGGTCAATATGAAGCACAGAAAATCTTGTTTAATATATCAGATACTAAATGATGTCCACAGGAGTGATGTGAACTGAAAACAAGGGTTTTTTTTTTAAGAAAAATTGAAAAGTTTCGGAGAAAAAGCATAGAAACACGTGTTCACAAGACGAGACGGAAAATGATCTCTGATCGCACCTTTTTGTGAAATACACTCTCGACCTTCGCGCATTATTTGATGTGTTTTTAGTGACTTTTTAGCATTTTTCACGTAACATACTGTTGAACAGAGGAGATAATTTATTTTATTTGCCTCTATTCTCTTCTTCTCACAAATTGCTACAGTGCACAAGCTTACTCACTGTGTCACTGTATTGTAAAGTTACGCCAGAAATCTTTCTCTGAATTTTCCGGTAAATTTTATTGCTTCGCTTTAGTATACTTTAATATATTGGTATTTTCGTAATTGAAATAATAAAAAAAATTATAATTTTATCCGCTAAGAGCGCATATTTTGAGTATATTAGAAAGAGAAGACACGGAATTGAAGAAAAAGAAGACTCAGCGATGCAAAGATGGCGATTAGAAAGGTAGCGAGTTGTTATAATTAAATTTTCAACAATAATTATTTCTACTTCTTTCTGCTAATAAAAGCAAAACATTTCAATATGATACGCGTATTAAATCATCACCTGTGAGATGATGCAGTGAAAATTTTTATCTTAAAATTTTAGTGCTGGAGAACAATGTGGGTTTGATAATACCTTTTACAATCACTTGGTTATTCACGTATTTTCGTATTTCTCACATTTATTTGTATAGAGAAGCTTATATAGAAGTTCTCTCTCTCTCTCTCTCTCGTCTCTATTTTCCTCATTTTCATAAAAAAAGACTGAACAGAATTTTGTTTACAAGTTTTAGTGCAAGAAAAAATATTCAAAAGAATTTCACGTAATAGAGGACTGTACAATGAAAATACATATAAGACAGAAGGTTCAAGAATTTTCATCGATAGAGATGACATCATTATTATTTTACTCGCAAAAGATTTATTCTCTTTGTAGACTGCTGAGAAAATAGTCTTAGAATACGTAAATAGCCAATTGGTTTAACACTTGAATGATCACACAGCGATCTTGGACCGTCAAATACGATGAGTTTTCGTTGCATTCTATTTTAACATATAACTGTCAATCTTGACCAATAAAAGAAAGAAAGAAGTATAATTTAGTTTAACCAAAAACGTTTTAAACTGGCGTAAAATTTTCCAGAAAATGTTTTGGAGTGTTAAAAAACATATTTTGTTTGATTGAAAACGTTTCAGCTTAAAAACTTGTTAGTTTTCAAAAACGCTGTCTAAGCATAACTGTTTGAAAACATTTCCATAAACAATTTTAACTCCTTCAAAAGCTCTGCATTTAATCCTACGGTCAGCTTGGGTCACCTATTGTTAGTCAATCGGCTCAACCGGCCACTTTCATCGTAAACTCATCGAAAGTTTAGCAAAAGCAGCATTTGAAACATTAGAAATCGCCATTCTTATTTCGTTTGATCAAGAAAGTGTTAAAAGAGAATTATATACTGCAGAGCGTTGATTTTTGGGTTTATCAACAAGTGAGAATAGAAAAAAAAATAGAGGCAAAACAGTTGACTGAATGGTGCGGAAAGAATTTACAGCTGGAGTGAGGATTGTTGTGCAAATGAATTCTCAAATTAACATTTTATATGAAAACCCCATGAAGATCGACCTCAGAGATCGGAAAAGTTGACCGTCAAATTTAATCAATTAAACCCGGACTGTTTAATTGTGATGCTGTCTGTTGCTCTCTGTGTATCATTCGTCTGTATTTCTTGTCTTTCCTCGTCAATCACAAACTCATGTAAATAAGATTATGTCATGAATGATGATCACATAAATGGAGTTTTAACATGAGAATGTGCAATTTTTTTTACCGCCTGTTTTAAGGTACAAAAAATAGCCATTTTATCACGTCACACAAAATATTTTAAGTAAAAAAAAAGTCGTGTGATCATTTATGTGTTTGGGAGGAAGAACATTTCTGATTTGATGTGCGATTATAAATGACAATTTTTGTGCCATGCGATCACATACAGTGTTTCATGACAAAATCCATGAAGCGTGATGATGAGACGGAAAAGGGGGAAATTTAACGAGCAAAATATATGCCACAGAAACTCACTGAACTTGACAATAAATAGTAATTCGATGGATGTCCTCGGGTCAATATTCAATTTGTCACCATGTGCAAAAATATCTTTGGACCAACTTTGTCACAATATGCAATGCAAAATTCACTTTTAACTCTCGCTCTCGAAAAAATAAATACTCAATATGGTTAAATCGTATCGATTTAATTTATGCAAGGTGTATTGCACTATAATGAAGATTAGCCTCATTAGAGATATTTAGTTACCTACAAATGCGCAATTTTGTGTTTTGCTGTTGAATAAGGCGATAGGTAATGATTTTTTCTTCTTCTCTGGCTCAACACTGTAAAATGCGTGTTCGTTGAAAATTCTTTGTATATCTGTGTTTTTCACAACTGGAGAGGAAAATCACGAGATTTCTCGCGCTCCATACGCAGATCGACTTCACTGGCTGGAGTCACAACAAACACTGGCGATTCCCTACGAGCTGGAGTCTCGATTGTTTGGGTGTGTTTGAGGGGGAATTCGTGCCATATAGAATGTGAGAGATCTCATGAGGAATATTGGTCGTAACACTGGACTTCTCAATACACAAGCTACCGCTGAATTTATCATACATCTGCTAGTAGAGTTGAAATTATGCCATGAAATAAAGAAGAGATTGAGATTTCAGGAATTTCAGTCAGGATCATTTAATACTAGAGTGCGATAAGACGAATTTAAGTCCCCGATTTTACAATTCCTTCAATAAGTTTTCGATGAAATTCAATTATATCACAATCGAATGCAGAAATTTTCAAGGAGCTAAAATGTAATTTTGGGAAATTTTTAAACCTCTAAAATGATTTTTAGCAAAGTTTTCAAACAACTAATAAGTTTTCTGATCATTAACGTATTGAGAAATCGCAGAAACCAAAAAATACCTTTCTTTAAAAATCACTATCTTTATCTTTTAATGTTGAAATCTAATAGCTTTCCTATAAGCTTTGCCTGTAACAAATGACTTCCCATTCTCACCAGCACAAACTTGATGGAGAGAAAAAATCGCCGACGATGTTAGCAATTATCATAAATTTAAAATAGTATATTTTTAAACAAGAATAGTTTTCTTCTTCAGTAGTGGGTAAAATTGATGAAAAAAATGTTCACACAAACACAGACTTTTGTCTGCTTAATTGTCTATTAACTCTTATTTTCAATAAGCTCATTGTTGCATATACTTTTTCGTCATCTTGCAAGATGGTACTCATTGTCTGCAACTCCGCCAAAAATCATGCCACCAATTATGGCAAGATGATGGTAGAAGGTGTGAAGAACGCAAGAGATGAAAATCTGGAGGCGAACTCTGATGATGGAGTGACTTGAGCTGTTTTGTTGGAAACCATCCAATCTCCCCAAAATGGATTCAAATATTAGTGGGTGGATTTTCTCGTCTTTCCAAATAATTCTTTTCTTCTTGCACAATTTGACTCAAATTTGGGTTAAAACTCTCTCAACTTATTACAGATTGTCTCACCTTCAGCCATATGAGTGTAAATTCTTTTTCTTAGGTGAGAGTGTCTACAATGCTTATCTTTTTGTTATTCTAAACAAATTCTCGGCTTGAGAGATAAGACAAGCGAAGTATATTTTGTAAGAAAACAAAAGCCTTAATATTCGCGATAGTATCTCAATTGTCAGTATTATGAATTCTTATACTGGCGGAAGGTCATATGTGAGAATATCGTGATTTACTCTTCATATCGTAATTGCAAGCGTCTTCCTCCCTGCAATTAGGTGATTGTTCAAATGTATATCTTGCCATATTCATTTATAAAATGCAGGTTCTGTTAGCTTTGAAATTTATTGTCCGACTTTTCAAGTGAAAGAAAAAGTAGCTTTACTTATAAAGAAAATTTCAATAAAGGTGTCATTATTTATGAAAAAAATCACGTTTGTCTAAACTTTTGCAAAATGACTAATATTATGACCTTAAAAATATTTAATTACCTTTTCCGAATAACATGAGTCACACATCACAAGATGTTTATTTTGTGAAAACTGGTTATATTTATTTTTCGATTGGAATTTTAAGAGAATTTTATCAACAAGAATGTATGCTTCTCTATTACTTAGTGTATTTTAATAACATTTTTGTTTTTTTTTTTGTTATAGGTACTGTTGGTGTTTCCAACATCAACGGAAGTATAACTGAAGATCACCAAGTTTTGGGTTAAAATGACACGTGTTCTCCGAGAACCCAGTCTGTGATACAACCCCTCCTTTTGTAGCAATCCTTTTTTTATTGATTTGGTGCTCTATCTTCCCGGAGATCCACGTCCTCGGGGGCTTTGATCACTAATTGGATTGTATATGACTTGTTACAAATTGGAGTGAGTAAATAAATAAAATTGAATTGAAAATCAAGAATTGGTTGTAAATCATAATAAATAAAAAAAGGATAAAGGGGGATAAAAATGGCAGGTAAGATATGAATTTTTAAAACTAATGTCAAGTTAACATGTTTACAGTATTACTTTAATACTTTCTACTAGAATAATCTTATTTGATTCAATATTCACACGAATATTACTTAAATGTAAACCTAGCGATTTTGGATCTTCAAATACGATGAGTTTTGGTTGCTTTCTGACAACAAATCTCAAACATGATAATCGATGATAAGAAACTACTTCTAAACTTGCAGCTTTTTAATCGAAAACTTCCCAATTTGGATTCAAAATATTAAAAACTGCTTTCGTAGTTTCCTGTGATCAATAAAGTGTTAAAAGTGATTTTTTTTTAGATAAGGATGCTCGTTCATAAAACTTACCTAATTTAGAATCTCCTGCTATAACGTCAGAGTATAAAAGAAAATTTCTTGCATTCCTATATATCTTGCGTAAATGTTACGTGTATTCCAGACGAGACGGAAATCTCGACGCAGTCCTAGAAATGAAAACAAACTTTGTGTGACGCAAAGATAGAAGAAATATACGAAAGATTCCGATGAATTTTCCCTCACGTTTTTCTTCACATTCTCATTTCCTGACGCGATTCTTATCCAATTGAGGTGAAAAAAGTCTCAATGAAGCAGGGCGTGTGCATGATATGTGTGAAAAAAGGTTAGAGTAGTGGAGGGTGGTTTTCCGACCTAACATATCAACAATAGCGCAATAATTGATGATTTTCCCACTGGCGAGGAAAATAGCACAACACACATAGATAGGTGAATTTTCCCATCATAATACGGGCGTGAGGTGAAGGCTAGCGCTTTTCTTCGCACTGTGGGAGCTTATTAGAGCTGAGATTACCTAGTCCCTGCTCTTCTGTAATGGGTCACTAAAGTCGTTGTCACCGCAGGAACCTATGAGTATAGGCGCTGCACGAATTAGGGTCCTTACATTGCCAAAATGAATTTACGCTTATAACATCCAGCCGGTCGTTCATCAGTTTGAGCGTCCGTGTTACAACGCGTTGTAACGTTGCAACGGTTTAATCAGCTTCAAATTTTACACAAAGCTTCACCAATAATAAATCTCTTCAGATCCCTATAGCTATTCACTATTTTTTCACTTCTAAATGTTCTTTCAAATTTAAATATTTTATAATATGAATCCGATGCAATCGGTTATGAACCTTTAAATTGACAGCCAATCTATATAATATTGTGATAAAATGAAATGGTTAAGTAGATACTTAATTTTTCAGAATTTCATCAAGTATGTGCCAAGCTTAGTTTGGGAGAGCTGGAATTTCCTGTGAGCCACCTTACATCCCTAGGTGGCCTACAGAGAATCCCAACTCACAAAACCTAAGCTTGACACGTACACTCTCTCCTTCGTTGCTTCTCTGGATATCGTGTGGCGGACGTTCTCACATGGCTATAGGCTCTTTTTTGCATACACCATATGAATATCCGCGTGTATAATTTTATGTATTGCCGAAGCGCAAACAACTGAATCAAAGTCACACGCCACAGAGAGGCACCCAATATGCTTTTTAGAGACTTTTCACTCACTGTTTTCACGTTAGTTCTGTGCGGAAAATCAAGAACATCACATCAGTGGTATTTTCGCAATATTTCCACCACGATACAGCTCTAGCATTAGAGAGGCTCGTCTTAATTCACAGTGAATCATAACTATTGAGACATTTTAAATTTGAAAAGGAAAAATTCTTCCAATTCAGTGACAAATTTCCTGAGAGAAGTGTTAATATTGTACAAGAAACGTTACTTTAACAATGACTAGGTACGATGATCTCAAGCTAAATTCTGGTCAATTTATTCGCATATTCTGTGAAAGAGAACCAATTTCGTGATGTTTTCTTCTTTGATGTGCACAGTTATGTATTTTTCATGTGCAAATTAAATCACTATAAATAATATTTGGCGAAAGGCGGGTTTTTCATCGTGTCTCTGCAAACAGAACATTTTTTTTTATTATGTGAAGAATTTTTAACGCAAATATTTGTGATAAGCCGAAAATTTGTGTAATATAGCGCTGAACTTTGATTTTGAGGTGACCTATAAGATAAATTTCATTGAGTCGTAGAGGAATTTCAATTGACCAATGAAATAAATAATTTTCCATATATTTCCTGCTCATGTGAAGCACAATTGATGAAACGGAAAAGGTATAAAAAGACCAGCTATTTGATATAGCTTTAACAAATTTCCCGATAAATCAAAATAGTGCTTTTAGAGGTACTTTTTTCGGTGGAAAATTGGATTGACACGGATGAGAGGGTGAAAATGCGGAAAATTCGATGTATTCCGGAGTAATAATAGTTTGTGTAGGAAAAGGAGATTACAAGGACGAATTCACACGAAAAGTGCAGAGTGTCGATTGATGGATTGATGGTTTTTCAATTTCCCTGAACCAATAAAAGTCAAGACGAGACCGAAAAGCCCCATAAAATTGTTCCATTCACGCAATAAGTTGGTTATTTTGACCAAAAATATATTCTGAAATGCTCTATTTTTGCCACAAAACAATATTGCCTTTGGAAGCCACAATCCATAGAAATTTCGGAACATAGTTTTGCGTTGGGGCAGAAGGTGAAGGAATATATTGACACGAAATACGGCAGTAGTTTAGAATTAGTCGGAACAAATCAACAATATCCTATATAAATTGAGTAGCATTGAAAATTTAACTGTTAGACCTTCTTTGGTAAGTTTCTCGCCACCCTCGATATTAAACACTGTCAAGTGCTCAGATGAAGGTTAAAATTTATAAAAGAAAAATGTTTGAAAGTTTGAGTTGAAATGTTAGAGTGAATTCATAACTGATAGAGTAAATTATTTAAGCTATTTATACTGCAAATTTCGACTCTTCAGTAAATTTGTATAGAATTTGATGAACTTGCAGTGTTTTGTTTATAAGATGAAAAACGGATGTATATATCACAAGATGTTCTAGAATAACAATTCAGAATTACTACTGATGAACTTATTTCTCGCATCGATCAATGCAATTTAACCCTTTGATGACCAGGGGTCGTTTATGACCCATATAGCAAATTTTATCTGTAATTTTTATAATCTCCATTCTGATAATATTTTGCCAAGAGTAAAAAAAATCTGACATTTTAAACAATTGAAAAAAAAACATTGTACCTAAATCAATGAAATATATCTTATAATATCTTCCATAAGACTGTTTATTTCAACTATAACGGAAAAGATGTAACAAATTTTCTGCGCTAAAAGTGTCTCATTTATTTTTCTTTCCTTGTTCTCTCTTTCACCCCCCAATATAAGCTTTTGATGATCATGTGCGAGAGTTTGTGTGTATTTTTGGCGACACTTTTTGAAATTTTGTAGTAATACGATTTAGTATAAATAGATTAGTCTATCTATTTTTTGCCACTCACACACAGTGCAGAAAAATTATAAGAGTCACACCAGATGAAAGTGAATCGGCCGTTTACGTGAAAACATGTTAAATCATTCGGGCTTGAACTTCGAGATTGGGAAACACATTAAACAATTAATGCTGTGTGACAAATTTACACAGATCGCGACGCGACCTACCTCACATCAACTTTATGCAATAAAAATACATTTTTGCCGATTCAGTGACCCTGTTGATTAGATAATCTATTTCGATGGTGCATATTTCAGTAGTATCGGAAAAAGGGACTAAAACGGTTAAAATAAAGTGTTATTTAACACTTTATTAATCACACGAAACAAAAATCGCGATTTCTGATGATTAAAAACTTTTTTTTAAGAAAATAACAATGAAATTTTGTATAGTATTTTTTATTTTAATTTAATTCGGTGATTTTATTAGTACAATTATGTCAACAGATATTTTTAGTATCAGATACTGAGTTTTGATCCCAAAAATTATTGATTTTTTCTTCTTCGTCTACTGTTAAAATAGAACGCAACCAAAACTCATCGTATTTAACAGCTCAAAATCGTCGAGTGATCATTGAAGTGTTAATTGACTTTCTATTCAGGAATTATGAGAAAATTCTAGTATTGCAGAAAGATTTTCGCTCCTTCATGTGCGCAGACCCTTGGGGTGTTTTGTTGGAAGAGCATATAAGAATTGTATGTAGCTCATAAACACAGAAACTCATCGCCGGAAATTGCACTCCTCTTGTGCTACGTTGAAATTTTACCCACTCGACCCACTCTCTCTCTAAAACACATCAAAGAAAATTCTCCTTTCCTTGAATTCCAACTCGAAGTGTAGAGAAAGTTTTCCAGAATTATTTAGCTTTGCATTCACACGATTTTCCTCCACCTACGAGAAATTCATGTCATTCCTAAAAATATTCTTGATTTGTAGTTTTAAGCAGAGATTTGTCTACACCGAGAGAAATAAAATAGTAAAAATTACTATTGCCCATACAAAATTATGTGTATTATGATATTAGAAATCTGAAAGTATCGGGTTCTACTACATCAGTTTGAACAATTTTAACTTTTTTTTTATTATGATAATTTTTTTTATAAATTTTATTCAAAACTACAAGTGTTGTTTCTTATAAAATAACAATAGTACAATTTATCAGTTCAAAATATATTTCATTATTCGATTTGTTAATTTTTATTATTGAATCTCTTTGGAGAACTCAAACAATGAAACAGTAGAAAGTACTGTTCAAATTTCTCTCGGTGTAAACATTCAAGGATGAAAGCTGTCCAATTATACCTTTATGATTCTCTATTAGTTTCTAAGAAAGTTTATTAACCCACGAAGATATGTTCCTTACAGTATGATCTATTTGACCTGTTAAAACTTAACATTAAATTGTTTGTAAACACCACAAAACAAATAGTAAAAATCTTTTGATCTTCCAAAGCAAATACTCCGAGAAATAAGCAACTATCTTATAAACAAATGATATTTTGCAAATAATTTCCATAAAGTAATGTGATTCTTTTGGAAATTGTTTACAACTCATGTTAATAAAATTTCTGCATTTTGACCTAATTGCAAATGTTATTATTTTTGAAGATATAACTTTTCTATATTAAGTAAATTGAGCCAGTGTTTGCATAACCCGAAGTATAACCGTATTACCTCCTCACCTTGTCATTCGCCATCGAAAGAGCGACGTATTAAAAAGTGATATAGAACTACAAGAGTGTTTAGTGATGATTTTAGCGCATTTCCCTCACAATGGCATGCAATAGTTTATTTTTGAAAATTGACTCGATACTAAAATACACAAAAACAGATGGATGACTTTTCAACTCGTCTTTTTAGCATATCATGCAGAGACACGTTGAATATCTATTTTAATTTTCGGTGTAAGTTTAAACTGAACACATTGTACTTACACGCAAAATTTTCATCTAAAATAACAACTTCAATTGTTCGGTTGTTCGTGCCCAATTAAACCATGTGCGTCTGCTATTTCTGTTTTTTTTCTCTACTGTTTTATTTTTTATTGATGTTTCATCTATTTACATTTGGCTGTCTTGACGCTAATTTTAAACAGACCCACCGCGTGAAAATACGTGAAGACAAGATATGGGTGAGAGAAAAAATTGGGGAGAATCTGATAATAAGGCTGTCGTGACTGAAACACCTCTGTCCCCTGCCCCGTAAAAAAAATGAGAACATTTGAGAGAGTAGAAGTATGTGACAAATTTGTGTCGAAGGGTGTAAAAGGAAAATGGGGGTGGTTTGAATTTGAGTGCGCTAGAAGAATGCCGACACGTTATTTAATTTGCCGGTTGCATGACATCACGGAAGTTAGAGAATGGAAATGATATGATGATTTGTGTCACTTGAGCTTCCATTCTTTCACAAAATCGCTGTTCTGGGGCACAATTCCAAGTAGACAGTGTAAGATTTTTTGACTGGGTCAAAGGTGGAATCGGAGAGAATTTAGGGGCGAGAAATAAGGCTTGCAACATCGATTTCTCAACAGCTGTTCAACATTTTCCCACTTGTTGAGGTGTCTCTGGAATTTCTAGTGGGTGAGACAAAGAATTGACCCAGTTCTCTTTACGTTATAGAGAAATTTAAAATCCATCTAATTACGAAATTTAGGGAATCAAATTAAATCGCGATTTCTATTTTGTATTAAAAATTGAGTGTTAACGATGATTTCTGACTATCCCTTTGAGTTTTCTTCTTCATTTCTTTTTTTCCAGAAGTTCATTGAACTCCTTTATTGAATATGAGCAGCTCTGTGTCCTCCAATAACGGACGAAAAGTGCGATTCACCCTTCCTGGTCAGGAATTTGTTTTCGATCCGCCAAAAATTGTATCGCCACGCAATAAAGTCATCCACGGCACGCGCCAATATATTAACGGAACACTTCAATCCACGAGATTCGGCTCTGTTCCTGAACCTGTGACTCCTAAAAGGGAACTGCAACCACTTCCGCCACGTGAACCTCTGCCAGAGCCACGTCCGGTACAGAAGACAAAGCTAAAGATTGAATTGCCCCCTAATACATTAAAGTCCGAATCGCGACAGAAGCTCGTTGTGGGACTTGATAATCTCAAGATAGACAGTGGAACGACCAAAAAAGCGGACCCTATAACTGAGAGATTGACTAAATTGAGCATCGTGACGCCCAAATTGGTGGCCAAGGAGCCAGTGAGGCAGACCAGAGAGTTTCCAGATATTCATCACAAATTCTCGAGTTTGGAGAATTTGAGTACCTCTCGTGGTCAAGTGAGAGATCACCAAGGATTCACCAAGGACCACCCAGGAATTGGCAAATACTCCGGAAGTGAGGAATTAACGAGATTTCCTCGAAGATCCGTGAATTCTGCAGTGAGATCCGTTAAAATAACACAAAAAGTCTCACGACAGAGCATTATTGCATCCCAACCGAATTCCCTGAGGAACAGGCAGTCCAAGAGCGCAGTAAAACCCTTCCAAATAATTGATAATCGTTTTGGTGGCTACGAATTGCAATCCACGAGTTTAAATTCAACCGCCGAGGAACAGAAAAATCGTCCCAGTTTGCCTATTGTTGAAGTCACCGGCATTTCTGCTCACGCGGAAGCTGATAATTTTTTTGCCGGGCCCGTGAACGGAGAGAGTGGCCAGAAGTTCCTGCGAGTGCCTGAATTGAGTGATATCTCGGAGAATATTTACGAATCTCCAGTGGCGGGAAGCGGTTCAAATAGTGGAGAGATTGAGCCATCGGAAAATGTGGCTCAATTCTGGGACTTCGTACAGAGATGGCGGAGTATACGATTAGGTTCGAGTAAGAAAAAGTTTTCCAATTTAAATCGACAATCGTCGGCAGTTTCAGTTCAGCGCTCTATTAAAACGGTCGAGAAGAGGTAAATTGTTCAATTCCTTTATACATTTTATATACTTATTTTCTTACGCATGATGGAGATTTTCCTCTGCGGATGGAGATTTTTTGTATGTGAAAGTGCTTGTGAAGATCTTAGAGTGTATTTTTAGTGCAAGAGCTTTTTTATGTTTGTGAATTTCGTGGAAATCTTACTGAAAATAGAGATCAAATTCGTCATTGAGAGTTTTAGTTTACTGGAAAATCTAAGGTTTTCCGCTCCTACAAAATGAATCTCTGCATCTTCTCACGAGTCAGGGAATTATTTTGGGAAAATTTAACCATGAGATTATTACGTGAATATGAGGCGAATTTATTGTTTGATTGGCAGACAAACAGCTGCATTAATTGTCTAGCAGAAGTAAACAGTATATTTTGTGCACAAAAGAATGGATTTATACTCGCCACAAATTTAAATGGTTTTCAACCCCTAAAAGCAAATAAAGTGAATAATTTACAACTCTATTAAATCTGTGAACCTATTGACTTGTCGGACTTGTCTAATTGTCAATTAATTTGTTGCTGCTCTTTCAATTTTATACACATTATGCTTCAGCGCGAAGACATCAATGAAATTGAAAAATCACCATTAGTGCGTTTTCTGGCAAGTTTCACTGAACAGAAGAAAAACAAAATGTGAAAATCGTGCGAAAAGAAACCATTCCACCGGTCATTTATTGCAAGAAATAGTTAAGAGGAAAGCGCGCGATAGTAAAAATCCAATCATCGTAAAACGGCCCAAAAATTACTGTTTTATCATAGATATAAGAACATAGATTGGAAATGGGTGAAATATTAAATTATTAGGTGAATTTGGTGAATAACATAGTGCCGAAAGTACATTGGCTGGTCTAAAGCTTAAACCTAGCTTAAAGCTTCGGGTGGCTTTAAACTTAAGCCTGGCATAAATCTTAAGCTTCATGCTTAAAGATAGCTTTAAGCTTAAGCATAAGACTGACCATAAAACTTAATACTCGGATTTAAGCTAATTTCTAGTACTATTTCAAATTGATTGTGAATTTAAATTAACATATTTCCAGTCTATTTATTTCAACGTCTTTGCTTCTAGCTGAAAAAAAAAACATTTCTAACGAACTCACTCTGTTTTTGAAACTGTTCCTCGTCTGAATAATGAGCATTGAAGAATATTGAGGAGTTTTTGTCTCGCGGTTCTCGTGGAAATATTTATTTTAGGAAAATCCAATTTTACACATTTTCAATTGCTCTTTCGTCAGTCACTATCGATGATGTGGGGATTTTCATGGGTGTAAAATGGGAGGCATTCCTTCTAAATTCACCCAATGTCCATTCCGTTCAGTTTCTCAATCCGACATCCAACGTGCGCTGAGCCAGTGTTAAATAAAATAGCTAAAGACGCATTTCAATTGTATGCAAATTGCATTTGAGTTCAGACACACGAGAATAAAAGGAGACATAACATTTAAAATCAATTAGTGTTTATTTGCAGAAGACAATTGTGTTACTTTTTTTCTACACTTATTTACTCCCTAGTTCATCTCCGTAACTTGAGTAATTCACGTCTAAAATGCGCAAGATAATAATGAGGTATTTATGAAGAGGAGAAAAAGAGGGAATTATTTGAAAGGAAAAATTTAATGTGAATCCAATAATATCGTGACGTAAAGGCGTAATGTTTTTCGTGCTTGTGTGTCTCACTAATGTAAACATTATATTGAATATCTCTGTGAAATTTTTGCTTACCAAACATTCTGAATACTAAAATGATTTTTCATCGCGGACTTGGGAGACTCCACTGTCTCAATTCTTACCATTATCGCATGGATAAGTTCTAAAAGAAGGTTCCAACATGCTGAAAGTATACCTAGTTGGATTCTATTACGGATTTAATCAAGATTTAATATTTAGTGACGAACACCTCATTGATCACCAAGCGCGGTGATGTTTTATATCCTAATTTTTAGAACCATTCGATGAATTTAATAAATATATGAGATAAAAAGCACTGATTCTAGAAAAAACAGCTTTTCACCATCGAATTTCGTCAAAAACTCATCGTAAGCTATGCGAATTTTCCATTGGAACATTAGAAACCGCAATCCCAGTTTCTTGTGATCATGCAAGTGTTTAAACTTTCAGAAATGCTCTTTTTACATAGATTTTTTTAATGTGATTTGTTAACAGAATTCCTCCTTCAGTTCTCATCCAGAGAAACTCTTTACATCTATACAAATCACTGGTCTTGAAGAATATATTATGAAATTTCGATAGAGATCTTTCTCTTTGCTGTGCCAAGTAATTTTGCCACAAGTTCATGCAGTATTGTTTATATAAGATTGATTATTGTATCACTGCAGCTAAATATCTCTAAAATTGAAGAGCATCGATACGCGTGGAGTAATAAATATTTCCCTCGTGCTCATGAACCTGAAGGTTGAATTCTCACCGAAAAATTTTCGTGGTCAAACACCGAAAATTACCTTGTTATTTGCTTTTTCTTGTCTCCCTTTAAACCACCACAATAAACTCATGATTTTCAACACTTTATTGCGGCAAAATCTCTGGATTGGCTCATGAAAAAAAAACACCATTTGTGCGCGATGTGTGTTTAGAGTCAAATATTTGGACAATGTATTATTTTAAAATGAGGCAGCTTGAACACTCTGAGGCAAAAATCGAAAGTATATAGGAGAAAAAAAATCGCCATAAATCGTGAAGTAATTATTGAAATCTATTTATAAATTTAAGAAAACATTCATTGTTTCTCCATGGCAAATATATAACAGAGAGGCGGTGGAAGGCAAAAGGCGAAAAGTAAAGCCAAAATGCTGCAGGATGGAAAATTTCACTGCATTGTGGAAAATTGCCCGTAGTTCACGTTGTAGGGTAACACTTGGCGTATTAAGGTGTTAAATTTCACTGCCAAATCATAAAAGTACCCAAGCAGAAAATTTTGAAAACCATGGAAAGTGTAAAAATCAGTCCCTGCCTATATATTCTTATTAGGGAACCAAAACTAAAACTTTTTCTAGAACAAATAATAATGCTGTTTACTCTTCTCGTTGTTTTACAACAGACAATACAACAGTTGTTTGACTCTCCCCTATGTCTTGATTACGTATGTTGAAAAAGTATTCATTACGATTAAAATAAATCTTACATTTTCAAGTCAAGTCATATTCAGGTCTTCAAAAATAAACCCTTTTATTATAAAATTGTAATTTCTGCTTGGGTGAAGATTATGTATATCGTGATAAATTCTCATTAATGTTTTTTTTCTGCATTGCACGTGGTGCGAAAATTTGATGATTCCTTCTCTGTTTTGTTTCGTGGTTGGAGTGATTTTAAATGTTGCCATAAATCACATTTCATGTGGAAGCAAAAAGAATGGGCAAAAAATAAGAGCACATGTCTTATGTGATGAAAAGATGATGTTGTAGCATTTTTAACGCTGTCATCCTTGTTTTCTTCTTTCCCCGTTTTTTTTGTGTGAAAAATCTAACCAGAATCCTCAATTAAATTAATTGACATGCGGCTGATTGCCACAATATGAATGACTAATTCCCATTTATTATCTGTTTAATGTAGTCATTTTGTGTTTTTAATCTGTTTTTCGTCCCCTCAAGAGCTCAAATAACGTCACGTCTGCGAACGTTGAGGATGAATTTGGAGCAAGTGCCAATGGTGAGCACTCTGCTGCGAGCCGCGAGAGATGCTAATGAGCTCCTGCTCAAAGAGGCACTCCGGGACATCCTGATAAATGGCATCACCAAGGAGGATCTCAATTCCAGCGATAAGAGCGGCAGGGTGAGTGAAGGAGACTCATTACCAAATTAGTCAGCTATTGTAGAATATGATGACATGCCAGATGATAAAGTCTCATGAGATTCTTTCTCTCTTCATTTTGTTCCATCATCCACGAGATAATTTGTCAGATGATTCAATATTATTGGAATCCAATGGAGAAAGAAATGTTTAGGGTTCAATGGATTTTCTCGACCGAATTTGTGCATAGACAAAGAAATATTCCGTGAGAAGTATTTGTGTGAAAATTCATAAAGAAGTTCATTTTGTATGAAAATCTTGAATTATTTGATGAAATGGGAGTTTTTCCGACTCATTTTCTTCTTCTGAATCGCTTTCTTGCATTTTTATCTATGAAAGACGGAGAAGAGAACTCACTGATGATGGCGCTCAAAATACGTTAAAATATTTAAAATTCCTTTTAAATATATATGGCAATTATCAAATACGATAAGTTTTTGCTTCTAAACCGTTCTATAACAACTAAAACTTTTTGAAGAACGTTTTCTATTTTACACATTTAAAAATTCAATAAAAATCAGAACAGTTGATTTATCTATTGTATTTTTAATTTTTTCATTGGTTGTATCGATACCATAGTCAAAATTGACACAATATCAAATTTAATTGAAAACACATCGAAAGTTTGGCTTGAAACATTAGAAACCGTGATCTCTATATCGTGTGATTAAGAGATAGTTGAAATTCAAATTTAGTTTTCTTCTGCCAGAAATATGACTAACCTCAGCATAAATCTGTCGTGATTCACTATAATGAAATTATTAATTTTAATAATTATCTCAATTAGACCGGGTGAGAAATGCAAGATAACATTTCTGGCATAGATGAAGAATGTCTCTTTTATTTAATTTATGAAATTGCAAAATACAACAACAAATCATTTATGAGGCTTGAAAATGTTCTCAAATAGATATTATAATAATGTATAAGTATTTTTTATATACCAATATCATTTACTATTATTCCAAATCGGGTTTATTTTCTATTTATTTTGCTCTGAGCAAAAGAGAGTGAAATGCTGGGCGATGGTAATTCGTCAAAATCCACTTGTTTGGCTGCCATTGAACATTTCAATGGGTGTTAATAGTGTTGTGGTATAAAGGAAACGCATATGAAACCATTTTATTATTCCAATCGTGCAAGACAGTGTCTTTTGTCATTGAAATTCAGCAATCAATGTCTCTCAATTGACACAGTGATGGATTCAATTCGAATAGTTATTTCAACAAGTATAATGTTTATCTACTCTAGACGGCCATCTCTTACATTTGCTCAACAAATTTAACGCATTTTCTGGACATTTTCCTCCAATTGCCGGGAATTGATGTGAATAAGCCGGACAATGAGGGAAACACACCGCTTCATTTTGCCGCACAAGCTGGTGAGTTGAATTTTTGTTGAGAGTGAGAATGGAAAATTTAAGGTTGATTCAGTGGTTGATGATGCTTTGAGTAGATTATCTAATAAAATTATTTTAAGATTTACGGTGATGTTCCTTTTTATTGCCCAACTTTAGATCACAATTTTAATTTGTTTAAAAGCTTTCTCAGAAAATAGGCGCAAGTTAGCTTTTCACAACAATATTGTTGAGAAATAGTCAATTAAATTTTAAATCTTTTGAAAGACTTTATTTAGAGATCAGATTAGGTAGAATCCAAAGCAACAATCGGTATAGGTTTAGGTATAAATACTCAAACCAATCTCAAGATATTTTGTTTGCGACAATCTGATTTCTGCTTGGGATATTAAATTAGAGCTCATTAAAAAGCTCAAGGCGAAGCAAAACAAAGCAGAAAAAATTCATTTATCCATTATCAATTAATCTTACGTAATGAGATATGAAAGAAGTGTTTTGCATCTCATTTTTTAATAACTATACACTCTGATTTTATGATAAATTACCCCTCCGTTATGCTGTAATTGATACGGAGAGGTGTCTTGAATTATAAGCTAGTAACATATAATTAATAAATCACATAGAGATTTCCTCGTTGAAACCAAAATTACGATTCCTAACAAAATTGAGCAAAAGATGAGCGTAAAGTACAAAAAAGGGGTCCGGCTGAGAATGTACGCAGATTAGGAGGAAAATCCCGTGTGGGCTGTCGAAAATGTTTATTGGGCATCAATGTGAATGTGTAAAAACCATAAGGCCCCCATGATTAGGAATTACTCTTGCGTACGCAGCTCAGATGCTCAAAAGAAATCCCACCTCTTTTCTTCTCGATTTACATTCAGAATCATAAAAATCGCTTTAATTGATTTTTCCTGTCTATCTTGGGCAGGGATCTATTTTCTTCCCAAGATTTTCCTGCGACTGAATTAAACTCCAATACGTTCATTGACACGTACTTCCTGGCGCATCGTCTCTTTTTTGAGGGTCATTACATGTATTGCAAACGCAAATCTTTTATTACTCAACGAACGTGCTTGATACGTTTAAGTATTAATTTTCATTGCATTTCTTCAGTAGAATTAGAATTAGGTTTTTGTTATAAGCGGGAGAAAAAGAATTATAGGTAGAAAAAAATATTCTGCAGCAATTGTATAATAATTGCATATTTGTGACCTGTTTGGCTGCTAAATTTATGTCGAACACGACAGAATTACCCAGGAAATACATAAATGGCATATTTTTTGTATTTTTGCTTCGTGTAACATAATTACTGGGTCTGTGAATTTCAAAGAAAAAAAAAATAAACGTCACAAGTTGAATGAATCAGCGTAAGAATAAAAGTTTTGTGACAATAATCAAGATGTTTAAAATGTTTTAATGAAAAGAAACATGATCCGATATGTTGCTATAATAATTCAGACAATTTTTTCATACAATTAGGGAAATCTCAGAGTATTTAGGGAGACTTACAATAAAAAATCGTATAGAAATATCCAATATAATCCCCTGAGCTTTTACTATAAAAGTTGATATAACTTTCCTATAATCGAATACATTTTCCTAGAATTTTTCTATAAAATCTCTAACAACTTTCCTATAAAAGTGCATAACATCTTCCTATAATTTTTTTTTCAAATCTCCAACAAAATCAGTTACTTTTTCTAATATATTTTTCGATTCATATCGAAAATGAACTGTTATTAAACAAAATTTCCATAAAATATCCAAATAGTGAGTTATGAGTAAAGTTGAGAAGTATTAATTTGTGGAGAAGTATAAATTTTTGAGTAATATTTACTAAGAAATTTACCATATCAATGAGGGATGTTGAATTGTTAGGAGCAAAGAATGAGGCAACTCGTGCACTATTTGCCATTAAATTAGTAATATTATTCAGCTCGAGCGTCATTGAATTATCGCAATATGTGTTGAATGATAAATATTTGGTCTCTGTAAATTCACACATCAATTGAATAATGCTTTTTTCTTGATATGTATTGATTTCTCCGCATAAGGTCAAGTTGACGTGGTGAACATGCTGTTGTCAAGAAGTCGCAGCATTGTTGTGGATGCAAAGAACAACCTAGGCTTCACACCACTCATGAAGGCTGCCCTTCAGGGTCGCACAAAGTGTGCAAAGCTCCTGCTCTTCGCTGGTAAGTTGACAATGAGCTCGTCGCTTTTCTCCCTTTTGCATTCAAAATGAGTTAGGGGAGATGGGGGTTATTTAGCCAGCAACATTTTATCATTTGCATTATAAGAAATATTTAGGAATATTGAGTTGAAACTCCTTGAAACATTTTTTAAATCGACTAAAAACTCCAATTTTGCTGGAAAGGTTTTTGTCCTGAAATTTAGTGTCAGGCTAACCAGCTTCTCCCCTACGCCGGTATGTTTTATGTTAACACTGGGAATTGTTTTCTCTCTCGCTTTCGTGTTTCACCTGCTCTTGGGTTGTGATTGCAAAAAGGAGCTTCACCTGTTGAAACGGATTCCGGTCGGGGAATGAGACCGGAACAGTGGGCGAAATTCTGCGGGCGATATTCATGTGCGGAGATGATTGAGAAGTGCGCCAGATCGCGTCTGCTGGAAAAGACTAGTTCATGCAAGTGGTCAAATGATTCACTAGCTCTGGACAAACCTGCCGTGGCTCGAAGTAGAACAAATCCCAGTCAGCAACAACAAAGCGGTGGTGAGTCCTTTTGAGATTATTTTTAGAGACTTCCTACATTGATGCAAGATGTGACGAACACGCATTGATGACTCACATTTCTAACTATAAAAGAATCATAAAACAAATTAGGAAGCAAGGGGGAGATATAAAGAGACAAGGAGAGGCTAAAGTTTTATGGAACGATTTAAAAATACGTAGAATTTTGATCAAATTTCTGTAATCTGAAATTTTTCTGAACAAATAGGTATCATATTTCCATAGAAAACTTTATTTTTATAAGAAAGTGATTATTCTATAGGATAAATTTTATTTCACAGAAACAATTCTATTTCATAAGCCAAAATATCAGCCCCTTGGTCATAATTTTTCTACATTTCACCTTCATATCTTGCACCAAGTCTGGGATACATTTCCTCAAGAATGTCCACTGATAAAGATGCTAATATTTTTGTATCTCTCTTCTCTGCCGCTCTCCTGCTTCAGGAATTCGTTCGAAATTCCGTAAAGTCTTTCCATTTACTCTCCCATTTCGTGATAAACAGTACAAGGAGGATCCGGCGTCGGGCACCGAGATTGTTCAGTATCTCTCGGCGGCGGCTCTCTGTGCCAGTGGCCCTGTTGTTCTTCCGGCGAATGGCAACTCAAAGATTATCAAAAGCATCATAAGACCACTAGAAGTGCCAAAGTGAGTCTGACATTTTTCGTATAGAAGGAATTCTCATGCTAATTGATGTTTTCTCTTTATCTTTGCTACCGGATTAGATTGGAAGTGACTTTGGCCAACAATATGTCTCTCATTAGGAAGTATGAAAATTCCAGTTTCTCTGAAGATACGGAGTCCGTTGAGAGTTCTCAGCCACCGTCAACGCCATCGCGCGGGAAGAAGTGAGACAATATGGTGTTTGTCTCAACTTTGGCGCGCCAATTTGTATTGGAGAGATTTCTATACTCAGCTCTTAAGCTCTTTTCTATGGAAAGTTGCAGTATTTTTGTTAAAGAATTGGTTATCACCATATTCTCGCCTTGGAATCCTCTAGTCTTGTCCTAAATGACTTCTCACGGACAGGATGTTCCAGTTGATATGGTCCAGGGATAATGAAAATGACAAGATTTATGTTCTTCCTTTTTTTCCTTGTTCATTGTTCTTCTTTTTTTTATATTACAAAAAAAACTCAAGTGCTCAATGTATAGATTTAATAGAAAATTTATTGACTCTTTTTCCGAGAAAAAAAATAACCGAGAGAAACTTTACAATTCTTCGTTGAACTTCTTGTTCCGCCGTTTTCTATTGTTCTTGATTTTACTGAGGATTTCATAAGATTTCTGAATCTCCATGAATTTCTCCTGTGCCACCTTCCTCTGCTCCTCATCCTTCACCTTATCCGGATGGTATTCACGTGAGAGTTTCCTGTACACCGACGTGATCTCACTCTGAGACGATGTTGGACTCACTCCCAGCACTTTATACGCATTTTGCTCCCCATCTGCATCCATTTGATCAATTATCTGTCGCCAAGTCTCCTTCCAGCCGTTGTGCTGGGCAAATTTCCACGTTTCGTGCAGCGTTGCCTTCAGATCCATCCACCAGGGTGAAGTGAGGAAGTTTCGGATTGCCTCATGAACCGGAACTTCATCTCCTTCGCTATCCTGGATCTTCCCGTTGAAGTAGAGGAAGCTGAGCCACAGAGAGGAGTAACAGGAGACGGCAAGGAAGAGGTAGAATCCTCGCTTGCAGAGACCATGACGCTTCGGGCGAGTCAAGCGCCACTTTTTGGACCACACATCGAAGGCTGAGGCCGAGGCGACAATCATGAGGAGCATCCAGTAATCTTCGTCATAAAGCCAATACCTAATTGGATAGGAGGCGTAAGCAGCGAGGAGGCAGTGCCAAAGAGGTCCCTTTTCGCGGCCAATGTTACCCACGAGCCAGACTCCGAGGGAGGCGAAGAAGGGCAGGGTCCAGTGAAGGAAACTGAAGTCAATTCCGGCGAATACATCCTCTGGGATGGCGATTTTCGCCACCTAAATGAGAAAAAGATAAATTAAAGAAAAGCGAGTGACAATCCTATATTGCGAACGTGGAATTTTTACAGATTATGTCAACTTAAATACAGTTAATACAGTGGAGACTTGTCTTATACCTTTTTGGAAAGGTCTCGGCCTAGGGTACAACATATTAAAATTTCAAGAAAATCTATAACAGATCTTCGGAGATATCTTGAAAATAACTTTTCAAAACTATTCAAAATGGCGGACGGAGAGGTAGTAGGTCGACTATAGCGCCAATTTGTAATTTACCCCCACCTATGCACCTTTGCCGCAAGTCTCAATCTATAACGGTTCTCTCGCTATAACAATTCTAGGCATTTTTTGAGACATTTGAACGAAATCTATAGGAAGGAAAATTGTTACTCGTCTATTAAAATCATGACGTAAATAGCAATCTACATAGGATAGTTTACAAAAACTGTAGGTATTTTGGGCTGGTTTGTGGAAAAACCAGATTAATAATTTATAACAAATAAATCGGTACAATGTGAATGAGCGGTAAAACTGAATATTTAATCAACTAAGATAAAATTTATTCGCTTATGGCGACAAAGCAATAAAATTTGATCCAAAAAGATAAAGTAAAATTTTTGGGAAAAATTCTAATTTTTCACCTATTTCCATGCAGAAGGTTCTCTTTTGATTTGATCTGAAATTTTGTTTCCATGAAGAAATATGGGAAAGGATCTCAAAAATTTTCTTGAAATTTTAATTTTTTTGAGTAGCTAAACTTTCATGTTCTTGTAAATGAACTATTTATTACCTAGAAACGTTTGTGTTTTCTTTTTACCGCGATACATTGAATTTATTTTCATTACTTATTCTACATTCATTGATAAGAAACTGACTCTCAAATGTAAAAAGGCAATAACTTACCTGTGCAAACACATAAGACATCATAATCGCTCCCATGAAGCGAGTAGTGGTAAACGGAGGCTTTTTGTGCCTCTGGAGATTCTCAACGAACTTCCGCACAAACACTGGATCATCATTGGCATCCCGGACATACTCGGGAATCTTAAAAGTCTCAGATATCCAGCCGATGCCAAAATAGCCGCCCAGAGTGCACCACCAAACGAAAGCGTGACGATCTCGATGGAGGTAGAGATGATGAGCCCCAAAGATGCCGCCAAACAGCCACCACGCGTAGGCCACGAGGACGGACTTCTGCTTGGGCGCATCTTCCGGCGCGTGAAGCGACGTGTAAGCTGTGTCTGTGTGCTGGTTCAGAGAAAATGATGAGTTTAATAAACCATTTTCAGGTGAATCTTTCATTTGATCAACTGTTTTGGGTGAGAATTTCGCCTCTCCCACGCTGAAGTGCTATATTTCGCAAGAGAGATTTTTCTCATGACCTCTTATCGCCACTTATCGCTGTTGCTTTACTTTAATTTGGGAAAAAATGAATTTTAAAGGCTTGTTCCTCTAACTTTTAACACTTCATTGATCACATGAATCTTGAAAAGTGGTTTCTAATGTTTCAAATGGTCTCAAAGTTTAATTTTGAGAAACCTTCGATTAGTTTTCGACAAAATTTTCGATGACCGCCACGAAAAGCGTCTCAATAAAAGTAGTTTTCTATTAAAGCTTTTCTGTAAATGTTTATCAGTTTTTGCCTTGGTTTTTGCAAATTTTTTAATAACATTTTTGCAAAGCACAGATTAGCGTAGATTTTCAAAATTCACAATCTCCAATTCATGTTAAAAGAATGCAACAAAAACTTAATGTATTTGACTGTCCAAAATTGCCTTGTGATCATTCAAAAGTGTTAAATAAATTATGAGGCGCGATAATTGTGTAAATTTGAATTCGATATGGATGTTTTAATTACTGGCCGTAATAATTATGATAATGTTAGCAAAGAAAAGTAAACCAGTATCTGTAAATTAAGTTTTGCATAAAATAGATTTAACTTTTTTTTTATAAGAACTTAACCATTTGTTATCAGCTTCTAAAATTCAGAAACAAACAAACGAATAAAAATTAGGGAATCGCTCAACCATCGAAATATTTCAACTGTTGACTTGGCATTTTGTCTTTTTAACTTTATCACAAATTCTGGAATATTATTTAATTCTCAAATTACTATCACACTTTAGCATGAGATCATCCAATTGGAGGCGCATTCTAAATATCAATATTTTTTCGCGTGGAAGCATTTTGCTTTTCCGTATTAATAGCAAAATTTGCCATCGCACAAAGACTGTTTCATCCGTTTCATCAGAATATTGTTTTCGTCGCAGTGCCAGGTATTTGCTCTCCACGCACACGTGCAACGTCAAGAAAGTCCCGTTACACCTGCTGGAAGAGTAAAGAAGTGTTTCTTACCTTTTGCTCTGTCGACGTCTGATTTTTCTTCGAGGTGTTCTTAACACCATTCTGTGTGGGAGACATCCTTGATTACAGATTCTTACTGAAAAGGATTCTCAACAAATAAATAATTCTAACACCATAAGAATTAATTCACTGGGAAAGTTGATTAAATGATTCTTTTTTGAATTCAAAAGAGCCAAAACACTGGGATCGACTATCGCGGGCGAGATCGCATTGCACACAAACGGGAAGACTTACAGACCCATCCACGCACACTTATGAGGCGCACACTGGAAGTTCTTCCATTGTGGAGACTTTCCAGGCAGTGATGCTAACCGGCGGAACTTTAAAAAAATAAATAATTTAGAATTTAATAACAAAAATTTTCCCATTTAGTAGTTTTGGATTGGAAAACTACATTCGGAAATCAAAATGGCGCAAATTTTAAAATCCAAAGATCCATAAAAATATTTGAATTCAAAATAACGGTACAAGAAATAATTCCGTTGTTCTTTTTCTTTTACATTCATTTGCATTGTCATTTTATTTCAACGTAAGTTAACAAGTGGCATCATTTTTAAGCAAACTTCATTAACATCTACTTAAAATTAAGAATTTCCTCCTACGTACAAAAGACTGCAGTACTTAACATGTTTTTCTTGCTGTTTTATAGTTTTAAAAAGACCCTTCAGTGTTGCTGGTCCCTTTAAAAAAAACATGTTTTCTCATTCTTCTTCCTCATTTAGATCAATTTTGAAGCTTTTTTTTTTATTATTAGTTTATTCTGTTCAAAATGGAAAATGGAAATCCTCCAAGAAGACTCATGGTAGGGACTTTGATAGGGAGAATATGTGGAAAAATTGTTGTGCAGAGAAGAGAGTGATTTTATCCATAGCAGGCACAATTTCAGGCGCAGGACAAACTTCCTCCATTAGCATAAAAAGTTTTACCAAAAAAAAATCAGGACAACTTAGGAAATGCTTGAGCAAATCTTTCGGTGGGTTTGAGACAATGAGAAAAAGGTAAATTATGACAATACAGCAATAAAGCATCAAAGTTTGCCCTCTGGAATGTCTGGTAGTTATTTTCTTTGTGAGTAATTTTTTAAAGTTATTTGTGCGCTCAAAATTAAATCTCTATCTAAACATTTATGAATGACTATTTGGAGATGTGGGAGTTTTTTCTTGGGGAGATACAGTTGGATGAGTTGGATTTATAATTTTTTAGCCCAGAATATCAATAATTTAATAATGTGATTTACCTTTCCTTCGATGTGTCCTTTAAGCTTTATCTTTTAGCTAGAAAAATTCTTCCCACTTTGATAAATGATATGAAAAGTTAAACAGCTCATATTTTATTTGGTATCTAATGTGGATTGAAGCACAAGTTTGAATCTTTTTGGAAGAAAAAAAAAGCCATAAAACTTTATCTAAAAAAAAAAAGAATATTAATCACTAGAGTAAATAAAATTATTAAGTATATAATTTCTTAGAGTCAATCTTGTGCTTCAAAAAATGTCTTCTGAATTGCCCCCTAATTATTTCCTCTAACACTCTCTCATCTTGGCTGTGATGTCCTGTGAAAAAGACCTCCTAGTAGTCTGTCTTACATCTCTATATTACAAATGATTAATCTATTCCATAGACCTCCGTGGGCCGTCTAATCTTTGGCCAGATTAACATGCACAGCGACTGTTCTCTGAGTTTTTACCGCCCAGCATGAAGGAATTGCTGAGTCCATTAGCTGATCCCGAGTCCTGTCTCTTGTCGTCTTGATCAAAGTTCTCGCCCTGGAAGGTCAAAGATCCAGGAATAATTATACTCATTATCGATATTCCTTCCTGGTCGATTGGATTTTCAATTTATTTACAGCTTTTTATATAAAGAATTAGGATTAAAAAATATTGATAGATCTTCAGGAGAAATTTACTGAAATATTATCCAAAAAAGATCATGAACTTTCAACAAAATAGGAAACCTAGAGCTTTTTTAAAGAACCTTCATAGTTTCTTGTAAATTTTATAGAGTTTCGTAAAACTAACGCTTTTGGATGCATTTCCAAAATATAAATAAAAAAGGAATTAAAATAAATAAAAGAATTAAGTCAGATAAGAATGAAAATTCCACTGAAGTATATGCCTTAGTGGAAAATGTGCTTATAAACTCTTTTAAGATTTTTAAATATTTGTCATAAATATCGCTGAATATCAAGACTCTGCCATAGGTATTATAAAAAAAAAACTTTTGAAAAAAATTCTTGACATCTTCGGGAATCGAACCCAAGGCATCATAATCGTCAAATCGTCAAACTCAATAGCTATGAACGGAAAAGCGAAAAAGCCTGAAAAAAAAATTGGCAAAACTCACTCGACGATCCCTCTGGTCGCGAATTCTCCTGGCCAGGCAGATGAATGACTCCTCAATGTTGACATTCTGTTTGCAGGAAACCTCAAAAAAGGGTATGTCGAAGTTTTCGGCAATCTGGGGTGAAATGAGAGCAATTAAATTGGCGGTCAAAGGATAACAAAGCCTGTTGGGCCACAATTATCGATTCTGAGAGGACAAAGCACCGAGAGAGGCTCTATATAAAATTATTCAGTTCCGTGTGTCGCCTTCATGTCTCGCCAGGAGGTGTACCTTTTTCCTACCACCTCCTCGCGCCACAAGACGAATGGAAAGGAGCTTTTGTTACCTTTTCCCCACGCGCCTTCTCCACCATGCGTTGTGTGGGTGGGCATTCACACTTGTTTCCCGCCAGGACAGTCACTACATCTGGCGAGGCGTTCTGCGGGTGAAAAACGGCGGACAATTATATCGCGATGAGGTCAAATTGGCGCCAATTTGTGACTCACCTCGTGGATGTTCCTCAGCCAATAGGCCAGATTGTTGAAAGACTCCAGATTGGTCACATCGTACATGAGCAGAATACCCATTGCTCCTCTGTAGTAGGCCGTTGTGAGTGTACGAAATCTCTCCTGACCCGCCGTATCCCAGATCTGCAGCTTCACCGGAACTCCATCGAGATTTATGAGTTTCTGCTTGAAGTCTATGCCTGCAGAAAAAGAAGGAGTTGCATTTTACGTCTGACGATGCAATTTCACTTGCAACGAGACGAGATCGTAAAGTTTTATTCGACCCTTCAACTCTGTGTGACATCTTATTTGTCCGGGAGATGCTGTCGAGAGAAAATATATCCTTTCTCGTGCAATTTGCAAGGAAGCACGTATTACCTGTCCGAAAAACACAGCAATAAAAGCTCATATTTAATACTTTATCCAAATGGAATTTCCTCGCCTAGACACTGCGAGAGGGTGGAAATGATTTTCCTCCCCGTCAAATGGGAGGGCTTTCCCGTCCTCGTGATGGGTAAAAAGTTCAACAAATTCATTAATAAAAGAGATATTCGACACGAAACACGGATATATTTTTAGGGATTTTTTTAAAATGAAAGAATTATTTTAATATTTGTGATGATAAAATGAAACCTGTAGGAGATAGGTAGGATATCTGGGATATCTTGAACACTGCTATATTTTGTGCACTAATTCTTTTACTTTATTAAACTTACTTAAAATAATTTTTAGGATAAAATAGATTTTAATTTTCATAAAAATAGTTGTAGTCCACAAAGTTCTGGTGAAGATCCAAAAAAGTTATTTAAAAACTTCATTTTTAATGATTTCAAGATAAAAAAGAATAGCACAATCATTGATCGCATTGATCGTAAAAAAAGACAAAATCTCCAGTAATATTGAATTGAGATATAGAGACAGACTCATTCAAAAATCATCAGGATAATAGAAAACATATATAGGGGAAAAGGGGTCAAGTTTGATTGAAAAAAATTGGTAAAAAGCTTAAAAACCGGTTGAATGAACTTTGGCCCGGGGCTAAATTAACCAAAGTGTATTGCTTGCTAATTTTCTTTACTAGAAAACTCAGGATTTTCCAGTCGATATCTAAGTGAAGCTCATGAGAGAATTCATAGAATCACGACCAAATTCCTATGGAATCCCTAATTTATAGTCAGGCAGGACCATAACGTTTCGCAAGGTTAGCAAGAAACCATATTTGCAAATTGCTATTCACAAACCTTGCGCTATTCGCATATAAAGTGGTTGCAAAAGTTCTGTAGAATTTTCAATCTTTTAATCCCGCATAACCCTTCTCTTTTTTGTCTTTTAATTTTTACGGCCCCAGCTATCAAGCCACAAGGCGGAACCCTTCTCCTAAGAAAAACCTTTTTTGAAATATCATTTTCGCCGCTTTTCAGTGAAATTATCATTAAACACTTGGTCTCTCACATATGTCAAATCCCTATCAAAGAACGAGAGAGAAGATATTGCTAGCAATACGAGTGAGTGAGAGATACGATAATTTGACAGTCCAAAATCGCCGAGTGAGAATCAAAGAGTTAACTCAAATGCTTGTCAAGCATAAAAAGTTTGTATTTTTTCAAGTATGCGTGAGATTTCCCGGAAAAACTAGAGAAAACTAGTCAGAAACCTCGATTAACTCTTCGTCTCTCACACGGCGATTTTGGACAGTCAAACTATCGGATCTCTCACTCACTCGTATTGTTGTCAATATCTTCTCTCTCGTTTTATTTGACAGGTATTTGACATGTGATAGACCAAGTGTTAACCCCTGAAACATTTAAGAATCATAAAACAAATACTTCTCAGGGTTAAAGACTTTCATAGGAAGTTTAAAATCTCAGTTACTATTTTCAAGAACTTCAAGCCAAAATCTCAATACATTTATAAAATAGGTCAGTATCCAAAACAGCATTGCTTTCCCCTAATCAATATAAATTCCAAATGATTTTTCCCGTTTACTATAATACAATTTGGCAGTAATCTATTCCTCTGGGCTTAATTTTGGATATCATTTAATTTAATGCACATTTAAGCAGTTCAGAATGTTCAGAATATTTAATGATTTTTTTTAACAATTAACAATAAAATCCAGAATAAAATATGTAATCACAAATTAATCCCATAAAAGAAAAACCGAATCTCTCTAGTTTCCATTTTTCTCTCTCAAATTTCCCGAATTCAACTAAGAATTCGATTTCACCCACTTCTGCACTCCTTCACCCACTCTATCGACTCCCAGGGGCTCCGGGGGCGAAGTGATTGAGTGCAGCCGAAAAGGAGGAAGGCAACGGATCAGTAAAATTTACGATATCACCAAATGCTCAGAGGCATTTGTATCTCCGGCAAAATCGCTGTTCAGCTGCTGCTGAGAATTTAATTCAAACCGATAAGGTTGCTCCTTGGGAGCCGCTGAATTGAAAATTGGGAGTCACGGATGGAATTTATGGGGCTCTCGCGGCCTCAAATAATTACCAATTGTGGAGATATATGTGTCGTAGTATCTCTCATCGCAGTATCTGTGGACGATGCAAGTCTTGCCGACATTGGAGTCACCCAGGACGAGAATTTTGTAGGTCGTGGCAAAGTCCAGAGCCATTGTCCTTGGTGTTTGCCTTTTCTGTCGGATTACTTCTTCTTTTTTTCACTGTCTGAGAATCTCTGGGTCACTGATTTTTGCCCTCTGACGCCACACAAACTTCACCACTAGAGCCTCCACATTGCTAATGATTCCGGAGGACACCTCAGAACTCAACACTCTTGATCACTCCCAAGCACTTGGACTCACACAGACGACACAAATGGTGTTTTGGGTGATGGCACGGAGGCGATGCACAAAGGACTGAGAGGAGGAACTGCCAGAAAATCTCCCTTTTGGTGTGGTGATTCAACAACAGAAAAATCGATATCGCCAGAGTGATGGACGCAAGCGTAGAAAGCCACCTGTAGCGAGTGACCCGACGAACAATCTCCATTTGCCGACATGCCAAACTTATTTGCTGTCTACCTGAGGCCAAGGAGACTCAGAGGAGGACCTGAAAATCGCCTCCATCGACCCAAGACGAGGTCACTCGTGCATAAAAGAAATGGAAATTCTTAGATATTGAGAATTTCTTCACCTCTATCCGGGGATTATTGCAAATACTCAACAATTTCTGCCTCTCCTTTATTATTCTACTGACTCACCGACTTATGCAATTAATTTCACTATTTGACTAATTTTGCCTGGACAACTCCCGTCCGGAGTTCAGTGTCAACTTCCTCAGCGAATTTTACCATCTGCAAAGGATTTTCATGAATATTTATTCAAAAACCTAATCCTCCAGGATAACTATTCACCTTTTGTATCTCTTCTGAGTCGCTGCAGCCGCTATTTTTCCTAAATTCCTCATTTATTTTCAATCTGGCCGCGCTCAAAGCATTGCTGTCATTGCGGAAAACCCCATGGCTGGTTCTATGGAGTTTCTTGAACACCTGCAGCACCTAAAATTCCTTAAAGTGATTAATAAAGCCCCTTCTAGTAATTCTCTTCAGACTTACGGCTCTTCTCGTGGATGACATTGTGTTTTTCAGCAATTTTCACACAATATTTACAATTTTTGCGCATAAACGCGCCGCCCATATGACATTGACATCCCACGTGAGTTTCAAAGTGGTGGCCACAGCGTGGTGCTGGCGTCGGCAAGGATATCCACCATAGCGCTCGCGAGCGCTCTCTGGTCAGTAAAACGCAGATTGTCACAAAGAAACAAAACGAACGCTGAGTTGGGTGCGGAGTTGATCGCATAAAATGCTAAAATTCTCATGAAAAACCCACCCAATTGTTATTTTCACCGAGTCAGACGCCTAATAAGTGCCGTGGAATTGTTATTCTGGTGAAAATCTCCAGTGAATCCCGTAGTGAAGTGCCAGAAAGTGCCCTTGGGGGAAAGTTCTCTGCGTTTACGGAGAATCCTCCGAATGTAAACAATGCAAATTACCTATAATAATTGAGTGAAAAAGAAAGGCTGGTGGAACAATATTTCAATCTCCGGTGAATGCATCTCCGTGAGGAAATAATGGAGGAGGAGGATGAAACTGATATTCGTGAGCAGATTTTCCACAACACGGTGCGAGAACACACGGTGAGTCGAGCAAAAAAAAAAGCAATCTTATAATTAGTCTTGGACTCAGAAAATCCCGTTCCTACTGATAATCACTCAGCGAAAACAAGTTGGGGAAGTCATTTCCATATCTAACGTGATTGCTGGCGAGAGAAAACCAACCAGCGATCGCGACGTCACTCCCAGCTGAGGAATTTCGCCAATTCCAAGAGTCCACGTCGCTCTTTCGCCTGTCTGGCCGTCTTATCACGTTCTTCTACAATTCTATCACATCACCCGATACAGTGGAGGGATTAACTGGATGACACCCTCTATTGCTAGGCAAGCTTATCAGGAGGAGCGCCCCCCAAAATATGCTCACCGTTGAGGCCATTTCTGGCAATTGACACAGTTTCTCTGCCTCCTCTCGCATTCCAGAGGTTGTTTGCTTGTCCAACTCTCCGGCCCCACAAGTCTTGGCTTTTTTTACTTGCTAATGAATTCAATAAATGCTAAAATGAGGCACTTTTGGTGCTTCAACTCGCCACTTTCCACACCATGCCGGTCTATTAATGGAAAACTTTAACTCTATCGATTGCATTTCTAATTATTTATTGAGGTGAGATGACGATAAATGTTGTTTTATTGATTTAATTGGACCAAGGATGGTCAGAAACCTTATAGATGAGCGTTAGATTTCTATCAAATTTAAATTTGACGTAAAATTATGACCCGAAGATAGCCGATCTGCCAAAATGACTGTTATTTTGACATTATTTTCTACTTTTAAATCTTTTTCTATGTTATTCTATCCTCCCAAAAAACTCCCTGGACACCTTTAATTTTTTATTACCTTATTTGAAGCGACTATAGCCAAAAAAAATATAAAAATCGTTAGATGCTGTCAAATTTAGATTTGACATAAGATTGAGGCCGAACCAACCCGAAGATATCCGATTTCATAAAATGAGAGTAAATTTTGTTCAATTTTCTGCTACAAAATCTCTTGTTTAGTTTTTCTGTCCTTCCACAAATCCTTTAAACATCTCTGAAAAAAGGTGTGTTTAATTTACTTTTGCAAATAATGGGGAATAATCTTGAAAAAGCAACGTGCAAAAAAAACTTTCCATGAATTTTTCTCACGACTCACAAGCAATCTTAGAAACTGATAGAAAGTGAAGGCTATTTTTCGCACAATTCTCCATCATTATCTGCTTTGGAAAGCATTATGAAAAAAAAAACACGTTATCAGTGCGAGCTCTGGTGAAGTAAATAAGTAAAAATAGTCATATGTATTCGTCAAATGACGATCTTTTGGGGTCAAGAGTGGCGTTTCTCGCTGCTGGAGTAAAAAATCTGGTGAATAGCCCAATGGGGGGAAACAATTTAACGCGCGCTGTTCAGCACAAAAAAAAATCTCCTTCCTCGTCTATTTATTCATCAAATATAGCTGACGGAAGTTTCCACCTAAATTTCAAACACTGCAAAGATTTATAAATGAATCAATATTGATTGCTCGTTTGCTGCTGGCGCATTCAAATTTCTCAATTTTGCTGCAAAATAAAAAAAGCGCTGGAGGAATTGTTTTTCTGCATCGTTGCCCACCTAAATGCGGTGCAGTGAGTCAGAGAAACTGATTAATTGTGCTGATCGCATCTCATGCTTCAGTGACAACGAGTGGAGATTCAGGTTTTTGCTGCTCTCTTGCAGATATTCCTCCTGCTCTTCATGTTGCTCTATTTGGGCTCATATGCACTCATTGGACGCTTCAGGAGACGCGACCGGGAAGACTTGTTCTCCACAGATGACGATGAATTGACGGTGTATCGAATAAGGTAAGAGAGATATTTACGTTTCATATTACAAATGAAAGTTTATATAGAGTTGTGTGGAAAGTTTTATGTGACAGGAATTTTTCAAGTTTGTTAAAATCAATAAAAGTAATTTGCTGATGGAATTCTGTTCTAGTGGATTCTCTGAAGAGATAAAACTCATATTTTATAAATAAACAATCTCTTAACTCGGCGCTTTCAGTAAAAAGTGAAGAAGGGGTGATTCATATTGAGAAACGCGAATCAATAAAATCTCTTCTAGAGAAGAATATAATTTTCTTCTATGAAATTTAACGATTTTCATTTCTTCTGTATAATTTCTGTATAAAAGAAATTTTAAATAGAAACCTTTTCCTTGTAGAAATTTTGCAAGATTTATTTCCTCTCAAAATTGTATTTAATTTCCAATAAAGCAATTTAGTAATTTAGATATAAAATATGTAGCTGCCGATAAACCATTAGAGAGTTTCACGAAACGGTAAACCTGATACAAGATTGTAAAGTTCAAAGGCAAAATAACGAGTTGAAATGCGCCTTAAAGATTCTCATGATGATTTTATTGTAGCATAAAATTGATGAAAATGAATTTAAGACCATCACTCAATAAAATTTCAAAATATTCGCCTTTTTCCTCTTGATGGACATTAGAAGAATTTTTTTTTATTATTGCTCATTTTTATGACAAACAAATCAAATCCGTGCCAATGTGGGTTGAAGAAATATTTACAAGTTCGATAGACCCAATTGTGAACATAAATAAATATTTTAGTTTAGATTATTCAGTTTGTCTTATCACAGGGTGTGACAAGTTCACTGCAAATTGCACAGAGAGATAAGGTAAAATGTATTTATAGTCTACAGTTGGCTGGAGGAATCAATTGAAAAACGTGAAAACGATAAAGTGATTAAAATTTTAAATTACCCTTTCACTCTGTGTTGGATTTTATGGATTTGCAAAATTGATTTATGAGTAAATAACTTATCACAAAATTGCGACATTTCCACGTCAACTATTATATTTTGTGTAACGGTGATTTGTTTTTAACACTTTAATGGTCACAAAACGATTTTGGACCGTAACATGCAGTGAGTTTTTTTTTAATTAAAAAATTATCATAATCTCAAACATTTTTCGCAAACGTTCCCAGAAAATGTTTATGGGCGGTTCGAATACGATTGAAGTGCTTAGAAATCTTTTAGTTGTTTAAAAATATCCAGAGAAAATAAAAGAGTAGTTCCACAGACGAATTTCATCAATAATAAATCGAAAGTTTTGCAAAATAAGGATTCTGAAACATTAGAAACCGAAATCCCACTTTCATGTGTTCATTGAAGTGTTAATGAAACTTTTTGCAACTTTTAATCTCTTTTCTCTTTTGCAGTCTGTGGATGTGCACATTCGCACTGGCGATCGCCATTGGAGCAGCTCTTCTGCTGCCACTGTCAATAGCGAGCAATGAAGTGCTAATACTATATCCGAATAGCTACTATGTCAAGTGGCTGAATAGCTCACTGATCCAGGGTCTGTGGAACCATGTGTTCCTCTTCTCAAATCTCTCACTATTCGTATTGCTGCCATTCGCGTATCTGTTTGCCGAATCGGCGGGCTTTGTGGGTCATCGCAAAGGCATAATTTCACGTGCTTATGAGACATTCACCGTTTTCTCGCTACTCGCATTTGTTGTGCTGGGACTCACCTACGTCATTTCGGCACTGATCGATCCGGAAAAGAGTAGTCTACAGACGCTTCTAAGTGAGTATATCATCTTTCTTATAGTCAACACACTTAACAGCTCTCGCCTAAGGCGCTATGCGTGGCGATTCGTGTGTGTCAATAATATCGCAATTGAACGGCACGAACTCACAAATATTGATTGTTCTTCTCCACATGGATGGAGGCGGAAGAATTCAAAACATTCTTATTTGTTTGACTTCATAGAATATGAGGCTTTTTTGTTGGCGCCTCGCACATTCTCAATTAGCAAATTGTATCACGAGGTTTCTGGTTTGAGCGGGTTAACCCATAAACGAGCATTGATATAATTTTTAACATAATTTCTTATTAGAATTTTTTTGATTACTTTTGTAAAAGAAAACAATAGTGGTTAATGATTTGATGCACTTCAAATATTTTGACCAAATTATGGAGACAAAAACTCAAACTCTTAGCATTGTTGTTCGTTTAAGGGTTAAATTTTTAGATGCTTAGTTCTGCTATTTGTCTTTTTTATCTATTTAACAAGTTATTAATAGAAATTCTAGTATCTAGTCTATAGACAACAAAGTGGAATAAAAATTTAATTATTTGTATTTCCGGAGTTAATTTATTACTGGAAAAAATCGATTTTCTTTGTTAAAGCTTCTCTATTGCACGCTTCCATGGCGACTTTTGCACAAATTGAACTACATTTAATTTAAAATGATACAAAATGTTACTAAAGAAGAAGATTCTTAACAGAAAGTAATTTTCATAAATTTCTCTAATGGGTTAAATATGCTCCGTCAATGGCTATGAATAGCATTTGAGATTGTGATTGAAATTGGTGCAAATTAAAACATAACATTTGTATTTTTCAAGTAAATATTTATTATACTGATTAGATTTGATTTCTCTTGTTCCAGATTTAGGAAGTTATCATCTGCCATTTCTGTATTCTTGTGTGTCATTCTTGGGAGTTCTTCTGCTTCTCGGTGAGTACCTCAATCCTCAATTTGCTGATGTTCCTCAACATTTCTCACGACATCTTCAATGAATTGGAGATCCTTGGGATTGTTCTTCTTTGCCTCGGAGATGCTCTTCTCGTAGTTTCTCATCTCACCCAGATGATAATAACTTTTTGCTCGATAGAGCCATGATCGTAAATTTTTCTCATCCAGTTTGTTGATGACAAAGTCACAGTCAATTATTGCACGCTTATAGAGAGCAACTCTGAGGGGAAGATAAGGCAGAAAGTCTCAGAAATAAATTACTTTAACAAGTCATTTTTGGGTTTTTAACGGTTCAACATATAATAGATTGGATCTAAATCAATCAAGAAAGAAAAAATGAAAAGAATCGTTGGACTATTTTTCGAAATAATATCCAAAAACGTGATTTTATAGGGAAAGACCGGGTTTATGGAAAAAAATGAAGGCTTTTTAAAGATCCTTGGGTCGACTTTAAGGGGGTCTCGAAGTCTCTATCTGCAACCGTTCGGCTTCTACGCAACTAACAGACGGACACACGGACAATCGGCTCGATTTGAATTGTAGTTTTTTAAATACTCTCAGGGCAATAATTATGAAAGAAATTGAAGAAAAAGTTGAACTGGTTGAACTATTAATAACGGAGAGAGAAGAAGAAGTGTTTGGCATTGAAACAAAAGTGAATTGTTATTCTTCACCAGAGCGTTTGTTAGCGCGCCTTAGAAATCTAATTATACAATTCCGCGCGTGAATTACCTCATGTAGCACAGAGCCCGATTATTGTAGAGAATCGGACTGTCTCTGACCTGGTCAATTGCCTTTGAATACATGCTGATGGCTTTCTCGTATTCCTCCTTCCGGAAGGCGACATTGCCCAGCTTTCGCAAATTCTGAGCTATGGATTCGCGCTCCTTGCGTTCAGCATACCGCCGAGAGGCATCTTTCTCCATGGATGCCATAAAGGCGTGCTTATCCTGGGCGATGGCGGACGTTTCCTCCTACAAAGATTTTCCTTTTATTATGTAACCAGCATATGCTGCGCAGCATGTGCTACTCACAATAGTTGTAGTATTTATAACCGTTCGATCTTCCTTGACTTTAACAATGAAATTATCAATGTCGACGGTGTCCAGGTGTTTCTTGTCATTTCCCAAGTATCTGGTGAGAAAACTCATTGAAAATTCCAGAATTGTTGATTTAATATTCTTTCACGTTTTAGGGGGTAATAATTCATTTTGTCTTTATGAGAATTGGTGGCTTTGAAGGCAAATTTTTCAGACAATGTACAAGATTCGGAAGTTAATTTTGTATTGTGGGAAATTTTTGGCATGGTAATTAATTTAAGTGATTTATTTTTAGATTCGCAGTGCTTTAAAATCTTATAAACTGAATTATTCCGCTGTAAAGGGGGACAATTTATTGTTCACGTGGAAGAGACAATAGAATGCGTATTACTTTGTTCTTGAAAGTCGTTATATAGGAGAAGAGAAGGCTACTTAGCAATCTTGCCCTAGTTAGAAAAATCACTTTGAAATTTTTGAAAACGCCAAGCTTTACAGATTTGCACAAGATGGTATTCTCCTGTTATCCTGTCCATAATAGCTGAACTCTCCCCTAAACTTCTATTTCTCTAACAAATAACGAAAGATCCATTATTGTGGGTTCATAAAAATGGTAAAATATGAGTTTTATATGCAAATTTTTCCCTTTCGTTTGATGCAATATGTCATCAAATGGCATATAAGATTTTTTTTTGTGCAAACTCCTTTCACTACAAGTTGAGCGCAATACGTGCAATAGAACATTTTCGCGACCTTGAAAGTTTGTGAAAATCTAGAGAAAATTACATTTGTTGTCACAGTTTCACAATTTCTTTGCACAAATCGCTCACACAGATGGTGCAATAGCCTTTTGTTTAAGTTCTCAGATTGAAAATTTACTTATCGATAGAGAAAAATAATTATTAATTTCTCACCGATCAGCCATTGAGATGCCAACTTGTTGATCTTTGAGATCATCACTGGACATAAATTTGAGAATATTCATCACTTCATCGACTTTTGACTCAAAAGCACTGAATTCTTCATCCTCCTTGCCGTTGGCCATAATTTTCTTGCCGGGAGCGTTTTAGCACAGTAGACAGTCTTTTTCGCTGATTCACTCGAAACTGTCTTCCAAAAGGCGTTTTCGTGACCCACAAGAGAGGAGGGTAGCATGAGAAGCACCAGAGAAACTTAGAGTATTGATTAAACCACAAGACGATGGGGTGGAGGGAGTGAATTTTACGGTGTTTTGTGGGAGGGCGTTTTGATATCCTAGAAACAAGGTGAAAATTCCTTGCAAGTTGCTATGAAATGAAAATGGAAAAGGCGTCCTAGTTTTACCTGTGAGTCTTCCAGATTCACAGCTTATGATCGGATTAAAATGTTTAAAATCAAAATTGTTTTCACCGATTTGAAATTTTTGCGGGGAAGATACTGGATATCTCTCTAGTTTACAGACCGTCCATCCTTGTGTCCGTCTGTCATTTGCGAAGAAACCGAATGGTTGCAGATAGACACTACGGGTATTCGAGGAACCCCCCCCCCAAAGTCGACCCAAAGATCATCAACAAACCCTTGTGATAACGTGTGATAACGCGGTAAAACGGACCAATATATCTGTAATATTGGAAACAAACAAATGATTTGATCATTAAACTAATTTCTCTATTCCCTCTATTCCTAAATCGTGACAAGACGTATTGAGCACTCTGCAAAGTCACTTTGTACTCATTTTTTTATACAGAGATAAGCGAAGCTGCAATTTAGAGCAATCCTAATATCCTAATACATAAAGCCGAGTGTGCATATCTGAATTGGCCTGATCACCCCCAAACCATTAAATCTCGACCGGACGTGACTCCAGGAGTCCGAAAATACCCATCTCCAAAATGTTTGTCTGTCTATCTGTCTCTGTGTGTG
>CAKKOB020000001.1:183288-202154 GCA_918844115.2 Phlebotomus perniciosus
GTTAAACTAGACTTAAACAAATCTTAAAATTAAGTATAGGTAAGAGAAATCTATGGCTTCGCACACTCCATTTGATTTACATGTATTGTGCGAAGCAGTAGCGCGCAGACGAGTGTGCCAAGCCTCAAAGATTTCCCCTATATGTTCGGATTCTATACTTAGTCAGTTTTCCTGAAACTTACCTTACTATATGTATTTATAGAAATTTCTATTTCCCACAAAGCTAGAACGAGATATTTCTATAGATATTTTGGATACGAGATCACATGTGTGTAATCTTATCCTGAATCAGGATTTTAGTGGAATACTTAAAGATTCCACTACATATTTTAAAGGGGGTTTTCCAATAAGATTCTGTTTAGTTTAGACAGTTTTGTATGCTCATTTTTTTTGCTTGAATTTAAATCTTTAACAAAATTGAGAAAATTTAGGAAACCATCCATCATATCTGTTCATTACAAAACATCTTTAATCACAAACAACGTGTAACTTTATAAAAGTTGTAAAAGATGAAATTCACCTAAGAAACCTCAATTATCAGAACAGATCATACGCAGGTCTGTCTTATGTACTTCAAGAAAAGAGTTAGAAAACAGAACAAGTTGCTTCAAAAGATATTAGAAATGTTTCAAAACTTTTTCCACTGTGTGTATGTCTATAGAATACACAGTAAACCACTTTTGGTGGAGTGTGCAACGAAAATCTTTTAAAGATTAAGTGTTTCATCTTGTTTTTTGCTGGTTTTGAAGAAAAGAAAATGCCTTCGAGAGGAGTGTCGAATAATCTCGCCTCGTCTCGTGCTATGTAACTTTTCATACGCGTTACATAGCACAGAATCTGCCCACAATCTCACCCAGAGAGAGAAAGAAAGGAGTTGAGAGAAAACTTTTCCATCAAAATCTCATTCTGAAAATATTATCATAAAAATTTATGGCATATTTACAACCTTTGACCGCCCTTGTCGTAATTTATATCTTGATACGCAAGAAGGATAAATAATGGAATTTCGAAATTAAAACTTTCGAGAATGGGTAATGAGTTTGTTTCCACGTTATATATTTTTTCTCCACCATCCTACTGTTCATTTCCCGGTGTATCCGCGTGTCTGATCGTAAAAACAAGGGACGAACAGTAGCAGAAGAGCCCACCACCAAGGGGTCGATGGTGAGGAGGTGAAAGAGTTGAAAGCACTAAAGCACAACACACGCCTCTTGGAACCGTATTTTTCCCGGTGAGGAGAGTACATTTGAGAAAATACAGCTCCTCTCGGTGAATCTTTTCTTCTTTCACGTGGACGAGGGCAAAAAATATTACAACAAAGTGGTTAGCATAATTAATGAGGAGCTGTGTCTGTTTATGAGCACCGAAGAAAATCCACATACTCTCTCTGGGTGAATCCGTCTATCAGGTGTTGTGCTTTTTATATGTCCGCTCCCGATCCTTCTATTTTTGCTAATTTCCTTGCCCGGAATTACGCGCCGGATTTAGAAGGGATCTTCCGTGTCTACGCCAAAGCACACCCATCATCAATGCAAATTTATTTCATCGTCTCTGGCGACAGTGACCCAAATGCCCCGAGCCTAGGCAGTTTTTCCCAGAAGGCAGAAAAAAGGAGGCATGCCCCATGGATATTTCCTGCTGTTATTATGGATGCTATCAGAGGTCGATTGTGACGGGCTGAGGGACATTTAAAAAATGGCCAATGTGCGATGTAACGACATGCCGTTTGCGAAAACTCAATTCACGTAGAACGATGGGATACTTAAATAGATGTCTATCAATTATTTTCCATTGTCATGATGTCTTATGCGATATTTCACTCACTCGAGACGGAATTGGGGACTCCAACCAAGAGGTGATATCTCTAGTTTTGGAAGAGAGAAATGATGTGGGAAGTTTCGCCCTCAAGGGGTTTTTGAGAATTGCAGAGTTAAAATTGTTACACAAAGTTTTTCAAACACATTGATATGAGAATTTTGTGAGATCAGCAAGGGAAACATTTTCTCCTAGTTTGTGAGGAATAATCAAATGACTAAGATAAACATAAATTTATTTTAACTATTATAATCCAAATATATTTATCTAATATAAATTTTGTGCATTTGTGATTGTAAGACTTAAATTTGCATGGAAGGTTCTAGTTTTTTATAGAGATTTTAAGATCAGAGAAGTGCGTAGACCACTTCCAACACTTCCACATTTGGTATGAAATGCTCTCTAATACTTCTTGGTATTCAAAAGCTGTGAAAGCTTTCATTTCATGAATTTTATTTTTTATCCTACCACATTCTAAAAAAATGCTTAGAGAAACACCATAGAAGCTCTCTAAAATTTCAACAAAAAATATATATGACGAATATTCTTGTCGAAAAATAAAAATTTTAAAGGCTCTATATGTTCGTTAACTCGATTTGTTCTTTGTTACTTTCTTCTTCATTGCTTTGATTATTTGTTTCCTAAGTTTTGTTTATTGTTGCTTTAATTATTCGTTCTTTAAGCTTGTTTGTCGTTGCTTCGATTATTCGTTCCTTAAGTTTGTTTGTCGTTGCTTCGATTATTCGTTCCTTAAGTTTGTTTGTCGTTGCTCTTCGATTATCCGTTCCTTAAGTTTGTTTGTCGTTGCTTTAATTATTCGTTCACTAAGTTTCTTTGATATAATTGTGTATATAAGTCGAAGTTTCTCAATCCTATTTATTTTTCAACTAAATGTCTTAGAATTATTTCGCCATGAAATAAACTCAAAGAACCCAAGCAATAGACTTTGATAAAAATATTAAAAAATGAAACGGTATACCTGTATAATGTACTATCCTAAATATTTTTTCTACCTATCACTGCTTAGTAATCCCACTTTATATCGCTTCAATTCATGCAATCCATTCCATTTATCAGGGAATCGCTAATAGGGAAACTTTTCCAATGTATAACTTGCTTCCTTTTCGCGAAATTCCAGGAAACGAAGCAAGGCGAGGAAAAGAGATGGATTTGCGGCAATCATTGCAGCTTTTGCCCAACTGTAAATAAGCACGTAGTGACTTTTTTTAATGCGCCTCACGCTTAATCACTTTAATTAGTTTCTGTGCAAGTGAAATCTGTGGCGAAGAATTGAAAACTTTCCCCACACCCCCTCTCATCATCCTGGGAACTTTCACGACACGAACTTTATTCCATGCGCGTTTTGTTGGCAACAATTAAAGCCAGTTTCACACCAATTATATATAAGCTTCTTTTCCCTTTCGCATTCACGCTCCGTCGAAGACATCTTGTGCGGTTTTGCCTAACATTCCCACACACTAACCTGGAAATGCAGATAAGTGGGTGCGATGGAGCCACATGTTGGGGGTGAAAATGCGCGGAAAGGCACTTCAAAGTCATTCGCATCATAAAGTGTGTGCTCATGAAGATATGATGGAGACAAGAAATATTGTAATTAACACTACCATGGTCATTTTCTTTCGCCTCCTTTCCTGCTACCCACTTTATCTATAATGTAATCTCCATATAATGCTGAGTGGTGGAGATTTATGTGTGTGAAGGGGTGTGAGTGGGAAAAAGTGAGAATGGAAAAGACTTCTCATAAGTATGGAACATTGTATGAAATGTGCGGTCTCTGTTTGGATTTCACCCTTAAATCACGTGAATAGTCACGAAACGAGGAGAATGAATAAATTTCATTTTCCTCTTGTGAAGCTCAGGGCGTGGACCGTGAGGGCGGTTTTTATTTTTCTTTGTCGACGAGATGAAAAACTCTAGTGCACTTTCCACCCTCAGTCCCATATAGAATATCACGTGCCACCAGATGAGTTTGGGGCGAGTTTTCTTTTTCACCTCAATGGCAGCATAAGTTTCTGTCTCGTATTTTCTCAGGGATTCAATGGCAGAACTGAAGAGCAGTGGATGAGTGAAATGAATTCACTAATACTTTGCTGCAAGTTTTTTTTCCCACCTCTTGGAAATGCAGAAAATACGACAGAGCGGCAAATCATTCCTCATAGGAATTTCTAAGAGATTGTTTTTGCCTTTATGTCACTGCTAAAGAAGCTTCTTATATTATAAGTATGGAACTCGTACTTCATTCATCCAGAAACAAATAATGTAAAATTGAAACATTTGTAAATTCTTTTGTGTCATCAATAAAGTTTAATGAAATTGGTAATTGTCATAAGATGAGTATTGAGTACAGAAAGGTATTTAAAAGATATGCTATACTAAATATTATAATTAACTTTATATAAAAGCAAAAGGTTGTCATAAAGTGTCGCATTTGTATTAGAAAATTTATGTACCAAACAAGAAAGTAAATTATAATACATTTAGCATAAAAAGCAAAAGCTATAGCCATAGAGTTTTTAATATATTAGAATAGAGGTGAAGTTTCTTGTATAATATAATGCATGTAAGAAAAAGTAATATTTTATTTTAAAAATTCGGTCTCATCTGAAGACACTGTCCACAATAGTAAAATTTTCGCAAAATGGTGCAACATCGCTTATTGCATCTCTATTCTGAATAATAATAACTCTATGGCCACAAAAACATTAAATAAGAGACATCAGAGTGCAAAAATTATACGTCAATCTTAAATCATTCTTTCATTTAAACAGTCATCAGTACACCCTCAATGAAAATGATTGGTCGTCGATATGAAAGCATCGGCAAATGATGGTGCAAAAGAAAATGAAAGAAGAGAAAAAGTAAAATTTTCGATATTGGAAGCTTTAGTGGACGAAAAGCTCCCTTTGAATGTTGGTAGAGTAAGAATGTTTCTTGAGTGCATGGAATTCACGGGTGAAAGGAATGCATTTTGCAGTAAAATGGTTTCATGACAAAGGGAGTGGATGCCCAAAAGAATAGCAGACAAAAAGTCAGTTGAAAACGACGTCAAAAATTATTACAGCAAAATTGAGCTAGAAGCTTTTAGAAAAATGAATTGCATACTGTTGTCACGAACAATTCTGCCACAATTGGAGCACCATCCACGGATGAAATGAATGGAAAGATGTTTCGCCGCAACGGCACACCCACACCAAAAGCTGTAGGGGGCAAAAAAAAAACACAATGTTTCACCCTTTTTTACGCGACTGGAAAATATTTCCTCCTGAGAATTATGATGAAAGTAATAATTCATAAACACACACACATATTGTGTCCGCTCCATTGCCAGCATGAATATGAAGTGAATGAATGTGACACGGTGGTATCGCCAAATGGAGCAATGAATATATCGAAATATAAATCTTTCAAATTGTTGCAGCGTGGAGCAGATGCACGAGCCAGGACCATTCTCGCTCCGGAGGACGCCAATGTCGCCAAGAGCTCGAGTGGCGGAGGGTTGGCGAGGTGCAGTGCTGCAAATGTAATTTTGTGAGACAAATTGGCTCTCGTTTCGCTGTTACATTTCGAAATACTTTTGCTCATTCACCGCAAAAACACACCACAAAGTGCTGATATTACTTTTTCGTTCTCTACCCTTTGTATCACTGAAGGTGAGACGAGGTGTGGATTGAGAACTCCATGGCTGCCAGGTGTAAGTGGAGCGACTCAAAAGAGAGCATATTCACTCTAAAAAGTAACAGTAATCGAGATTAGCTTGCAGTTTGCTCTTCGAGTGAATGAATTTTTTCTACCATCTACAGACACTTTGTCGTTGTTCGTACAACAGTTGATAAAGTGCACTTTTCGGATCGCTTTAACACTTGTTAAAAGTATACAGAAAGCTTCTTATACCACAGATGGGAAGTTGTTCGCTGAGTTCAGGCTTTCTTGAGCCTTGGAGAAAATGCCTGAAAAAAGTATTACGAGTAATCCATTTATGTATTTTGGGATTTTAACGTGATAATTACTTTCTTATTTGCTCCAATGAGTATGATTATAGTTGACTTGCAGTTTTATGATTCTCGCAGATTCACAGAAGAAAATCAATGTTTATTCATCTATCTATTTGGTACTTTGATGTAAAAAAAAATACAAATTTTCAAAATCGATGTTTTCGGCCGGCCATCCGTATGACTGTCGGTATTACAACAGCTTAAAGAGAGATCTGTAAATCATCAAGCAATTCTTAACAAATCCTTTATTTTTATTGACTGGAAGAGATTGACTGGTTAAATTTCCACCCACTTCAGTTCACCATTTTTAAAAACTTATTTAGAAAAAGCTAAAATGAAATTCGAGAAATTCAGCAACTGTACTATACTTTTTCAAACATAATTATTGTAAAATAAATAACTTCTGGACTACCAACGATATTGCATTCCAAGCACTAAAATTTCAAAAGAACTGTAGGTATTTCAAGTTTTTCTTTCATTTCTATGTATAGTATACTTCCAGATATTGGATGGGAAAATCGAAACCCCGCTAAGCCAGGCACATGCTTTCGGATTGACTTAAGACGCCTTTCATCCATATAAATTTTCACCCTCACCGTGTCAGAGTATTCAAATTAGAGGGAATTTAATATAAACAAAAATGTCTTGGAAATATTTTCTTTGTGCACACATTCTATTAGATGAAAAAAAAGTCAAACTCTTGAGAAGCGCAAAATGTCAGACGATTAAATAGCGTGAAAGCTGGCAGAAAATTGAAGAATATTGCCTTTCAGTCTATAAAATCTCTCTACACCACCTCTCTGCTACGTTTTCTTGGGTGCTCCTAATAATGCCAGAGTATATTGAAGATTATCATATAAATAATCTGAGGAGATTTTTTTTCTCTTTCCCACTGAGAAAAAAGTGACTGTTTACGATCCCCACGTAATAATGTTGAGTAGATTTTGTGCTATACTGTGGCAATATATTGTCCCTGAGTCTCTGCCACACAATACGTGGATGTTATTTGATGAATTTCTATACATTTCACGTGATTGTGTTTATTCTGTCTGGCGTTCAACAGACAGTATATGGAACTCTTTAAGGGATATCCCATCATTGAGTACATTTAATTTCCGTGATGCCTTTGTCCATGGCTACCCATTAAGGAGATGTCTGTGCGTTTGAGTATTTCTTTCGAAGCATCAGTGCTATACAGAAAACCTTGACGACTCCAGTGAAAGTTGATTAAGAGTTCGTGAATGGAATAGATTTGAGAGAAAATAGATGGAACAGTACGTCTAAATAGAGAGTGGGCATTATTCTCCACTCAGATCTGTAGCTCGTGCATACTGGTTGAATAATTTTCAAGACACATATAGATGTGAGTATCTGTTTCAACAAAATTTTCCGGCTCAAAATATACATGCGAACAATTAGAAGAGGATAAAGGGGGCATTATATATTATAAATAAAATTGATCGATGCATTCCCAGTCACTCAAAACCAGATTTTAGGAATCGATTTAACACAAATGCTTAGGTAACTTTCAAATAGAATACCTAACCAATTTTCCTCATATTCCATAGGAAATAGTGAGAGCCAGAGAAAAGTTTCAACTCGATTATATTCCAAATCAATCGGTTTGAGAGTACCTACATAACCATAAGTATTATCAAATCTTTTCACAATATATTCCTTAAGCGTCTTCTATTGTTGATTCCTCACACCCATAAACTCCAATCTCTTGCGCAATTGACACAAGTTTGAGAAAGCCATTTTATGCATCTTTACTCGTGTAAATTGAAATACATATAGAGTCCTTTTTACAATCGCCTGATAAATGTTTTACGCTATCCTAATACATAAAGCCGAGTGTACATATATCTGAATTGGCCTGATCACCACCAAACCATTAAATCTCGATCGGGCGTGACTCCAGGAGTCCGAAAATACCCATCTCCAAAATGTTTGTCTGTCTGTCAGTGCGTACGCGCATCACGGTCAAACCGCTGAACCGATCTGGCTGATATTTGGTATAGGAATAGTGGGCACCTCAGGTTGGGACATAGGCTATATAAAAACTTCCCCCACCTCCCCTATCTGGCACCTCCCATACGAATTTAACCCTTTTTTCGACATTTTTGACCTTTTGACCACTAAGATAAAGTGCTAGCGGGTTACGATGTATGATGGAAATGATAAGGATGGTGTCCTCTATAACTTTTGGGTATAGAGAAGTTGCCCCGCCATCCCCTATTGGTCCCTCTCATACAAATTACCCATTTTTCGGGCATTTTCGAGTTTTTGACCATAAAAATGAAGCGCTAGCTGGTCACGATGTATGATAGGGTTGATCAGAATGGGTTTACCTACAACACCATACCATAGGGAAGGCCCCGCCATCCCCTAATACTAACTTTCATTCAAATTTACCAATTTTTTGGACTTTCTCGACTTTTCATCACTAAGATGAAGCATTAGCGGCTCACAATGTATGAAGGGGTTGATTGGGGTAATGTGGTCTGTAATTTAACACTATAAGGGATGATCCCTCCACGCCCTTTAAGAACCTTTCATACAAAGATCCCCTATTTTCGACTTTTTAATTGCTAAACGAATCTTCTCAATCAATTTAATATGGACCCAAGTTACTACACGAACCACAAACCACGCAAAGAGAGGCGCGAAGCGCCTCGTTAAATATATTGGAAATTAATAATGACAAAATCAGCGAATATTCGTCTTATCTCTGTTTGCTTTCCGTTCTGAGAGTTGCACAAAGAGATAAGTATTTCATTGTTGCGTCTTTCGCCAATGAATCTTCGTGAGATTGTCATCGAAAATAAAATTTTAATAATCTCCCGCCTCTTTGCCTTTCAGTATGCACTCCCCTGGGCTTTGTTCGCCTGTTTGGCGTCGTTGGCCAAGTTCTGGTGAAGCCTCATTTGTTGCGTGATGTGAATGAGGAGTTTCACGCTTTTAATTTCGAGGAGGCGAGTGTACGTCGCAAGTTGACTCACACCGATCCGCCATATGATCCGTTGAGGGTGCATGAGAATGCGGATGGATTGTACCAGAGGCGGATCAATGGGAGCAACAGTAGCAACAACAGTCATGCGGGTGAGGAGAGACTTAATGAAAGACTGAGAGAGTTAGAGTCTGACCGGCGAGAGCTGGACAAATTGCGCTCCTCATCGGCATTCCAGAGGAACTTTGTCTATCCGATCGCCATGATTCTGCTCCTCTTTCTCACGGGGATCACCGTGCTGTTGGTGGTGCAGAACACGCTAGAGCTGTTGATTGGGATTAAGGCGCTGCCGCTCAGCACAAGACAGTTCACCCTTGGGATCTCGTCGCTGTCCAAATTGGGACCTCTGGGGGCCGCCCTTGAGGTGGGAATCATCTTTTACTTGGGCGCCACGTCATCTGTGGGCTTCTACACGATGCCTTTCATGCGCCATTTGAGACCGCGGAGGAGGAGAACCTCACTGTCGCAACTCATTGTCAATTGTGCAATGGTCCTGATTTTGAGTTCGGCGCTTCCACTTCTCTCCCGGATCTTGGGTGAGTTTTTCTTTAGTGATGTATTTATTTGTTTTTAAGCAGCTTTGCGGATTTTGTGATATCTAAGTTAGAAGAAGATTAGAGAGTTTTGTTGGGGAATAGACTTTGCGGATTTTGATCAAAGATTAAACAATAAATCATTAGTTGAAGAATAATTATGTTGTGCCGGATTACTTTGAACGAGCTGCATTAAAAATGAAAAATATTTTAGGATAAACCCTTCAAACTTACTAAAAAAAATCTTGTTTTTTCTTTTTTTTTGCAGGAATATCAAATTTCGATCTTCTGGGAGACTTTGGTGAGATCGAGTGGCTGGGCAATTTCCAAATTGTCTTCTTGTACAATTTGGTCTTTGGCACGGCAACCACTCTTTGCATCGTCAACAAGTTCACGGCAACCGTGAGGCGCGAATTGTGTGCACGGTTAGTGGAAAACTATCTGCTCGTTATCAATTATGTGTCTGTCATTAATTGAGAAGTGATGCAAATTAGAGAGATGAGACTTTGACACCCGATGCATTTCTTAGTAATGTTTGTCGAAATGTTTGGAAAAATTTCGATTTGAGTGTGTGTTTTCTTTTTCGCGTTCTTTCATCAAATGAGATAAATTGCTGCTTAAGCAATTGTGTTTGCAGGAGACTTGAAGCTGTAGATTTATGGATTTACACAAATGAGATAAAAAAATATACTTAAGAGAAATGGTTTAATTTATTGTGAGGAAAAAAGGACGTTTTTCTTTTAATTCTTACACTTTCCACACAGCATTTTCTTTTGCACATTTTCGGCTTTCACTGGCTTCTTGTGGCTTTTTTCTGTTTTGCTTTTTTCACCTGGACTTTTTGGAGCTCATTCATCTCCTCTCTCTCTCTCTCTCTCTTCTATAGATTGAAGTCCCTTTTTGGACTTTAGAGACAGCAATCGCCGAGGCGTCATCGGATTATCGCGTGAATTTTTCTTTTCCTATTTTTGAGGGCACAAAATCCGCTGAGTCACGCGCACCAAAGATTTTACTAGACTTAGTGTTTACACGGTAAAAAATACAAATCATTTGCCACACAATTGGTTTTTTTCTTCTGCTTCTCTTAGAAGATATTCCTGCAGATTGGACAGGTGGATTTGTTGCTGGTGCTGAACCACTTGTACAGACATGGTCCGTGGAACTTCTTACGACACGTCTTACACGTGAGTTTGGGCAATTGGCAAGTGTCCTGGTGGATGACACTGTAGCAAACATAGCACTCCTCCACTCCCTCGAACTTCTTGTCCAAATTGCGCTTCCACAGCGACAGTCCGTCGTTAATCGTGCCATTTTGGTGCGTTAGAAAAATCGTGAGTTGCATCACGACTACGCGTGATTGCAATCGACCACCAATCTGCTTATTCCCGTCCACCTTCACCGGACCCAGAGGATAGTTGGCCGGCAGAGTCACTGTGAGCTCCAGACGAGCATCGTCTATCGCATATGTAGCGATCACTTCGCGAGTGCTCATGTGAACGCTGATCAGCATATTCTCCTGCCGGCGCGCCTCAGTGAGCGCCCGAAGCTCCTCCTGACAGAGCGCCGGAGACACATATGATGTGGTGATTTTGTCCACAAGCAACTTCTGACGCTGAGCCAAATCCTGCCACCATTTGCGCGTCAACACGGGCAGGTAGCGAAGTGTCTGGGCGTACACGTGACACGCCAGGCGACCCACAGACACCTGAGGATCTGAAATTTTGAAGAAAATAAATGGTTTCAGGAGAAATTTTATACAAACTAATAGGATTTTTCCTGAAGAGAAATCCTAGAATTTTAGTTTGAATTGAAGATTTCTAAAAATTAAAACTACTAAAAATTCATAGGTAAATCCCTGCGAAATTTCTATTAATTTCTTCGTAGATTTACTGGAGAAAATTTTTAAGAAGACTTTGAACAGATATCTAAAAGAAGTTTCCTTTTCATAGAATGTTAGGGATTCTAGCAGAAATCCTGGTGATTTTCTTGCAGGAAAGTTGGCAAATTACTGCGGAAATCAAGAAAAATTCTGGAATTTTTAATAAAGAAAAAAAATTTAAGGAAAATTATTGTCTAAAAACAACTAGAAAATTTTCTAGAAGTCTTTTAAAAAAACAACTTATTTTTTGGGATGGCTAGTGGAAATTTAGAGGGACTTCAGCTAAGAATTTATAGAATAATATTTTTCCATAAAATAGATATAAAAAATTGAAGTTTATGGAACTTTTTTATCCAAATCACAAGATTTTTTGCTCAAAAATTAAAGGACTGAAATCAAGGAATCCAGAAACATATTTCGAGAATCTCAAAAAAAATGCCTCCATCCAAATCGTCAAGTGTAAAAAATGAAGTGGCAAAGGGCGATCAATCTCGCCAGCAGAGAACCCTCACTGATGTCCAACCCATTTACTCTCATCTAAACATTGAACCTTGCCTTGTGACGAAGAGCATCAAATTGAAGATAAAAGCCCCCAAACCTCCACCACCGCCAGTTTGCAATCATTTCACCGGAGTGGGATTGCTGGCTGCCAGGGAGAGTATGTCAATGCCTGAGCGACTGAATCACTTGGCATCGCCGAAGAAGAGAGCTCCACCGCCTCCAATTCCACCAAACAGCCCTATAATCACTGTGAAACGGACTATTCCGCCCTGTTCAGTGAGAATCAGCTCCTTGGCGAAGCCTCCGACCAGAAGAGCCCTCCAAACATGGCAAGATCACAAAGATCATCTCCCCGGAGACAAAATGAGGAATCTGCATGATATGGTCACTGGGGGTGACTTTATCGCCCTGAACATAGCTGATAGAATCCTGAGAGAGCATTTGGAGTATGAACGACTCATGGAGAGAAAGGCAGAACAGGAGAAGCGGCGAGTTTTTCTCTCAAAGAGGCGGGAATCTAAAAGAGTGGCCAAATTGATCATAAATGACTTAGCGGATGAAGTTACTCTAGTTTCTTCAACCGCTCAACAAATTAAGAGTCATTTGCAGCCTCTGATCCACTCCAGAGACGACTTCCAGAGCCGATTGTCCCACAAAATATCCCAAGATGTTGTGAAATTTCTCCAAAACAACGATGTTGTCGATGTTATCCAATAAAGATTCGTTCTATACTGTCTTTTTTTCCATTAGAATTTCCAAAAGGGAGTTCTTGAGAAGTTTATGAATTTTGGAATATTCCACTGGAATAAACTATATAGATTTTCAGAGGATAAGTCCTTGGAAAGTCAAGGAAGTGTGGGAACTGAACTTCCACTTCTATAGGAGCATTCTAAATCTTTCCAATTTGGCCCTCTGGACATTATTGTCTGCGGCCGTACCAAACTAAAACAAAAAAAAAATCTTTCCAATTTAAAGTGGAGTTCTCCTATATTCCTGTAGTTCCTTGGAATTCCTAATGTAATCCCAGGATTCTCCACTGGCAAATAGACTTCACTTACTTGCAATCTGTTTTCTCTCCATAACGCTGAACATTGTCTCTCCTAGTGGCACTTTGGAGTCCCAGTTCTTCAGGACTTCCACCGGCATCAAGCGGAAGAGTGTGGGCAGGATAACATGCTCAAAGCGACACTCTACTATCCACTGAGCGTAAAGTGAACGCAGCTCCGAAGGCGCTCGTCGACAGACATTCACAGCAAAGTCCCACAGCAGGAGGTAAGAGATGGCCTTGTTGCGCGGAAACTCCGGCAAGTCATTGAGTTCACTGACCTTAAACGTGAACTCCCTCACATAGTCAGCAATCGCCTCATTGTGCCGATCAATGTGTCGTCGGAAGAAAACTCCGAGTACATGCCAGGAATTGTCGCTCTTCTGTTGCTCCTGTTCGCTGCGTCGATTCAGCACTTCAACGTCACTGGAAATGAGGCTGGGCGAGAGTTTCTGGAGCAAAGTGGACGCAGCGATGCGAACACAGTGATTCTCATGCGCCAGACAAGTCAGACAGAAGTCAGTGAAGTCATCTTGAGAGATTTTCCCATCCACTTTCTTCGCCACAGTCACATAGTTCATGTTCAACTCCTCAACGCAAGGACTCAAGATGTCCAACAGGTAATTTTTCCATTTGTCGTCGCCTAAAAAGAGATTTTTATCAAATTTTAATTTCATTTTTCATAATTATTGATGTTAAATTTTTAAAATAAAATAAAAATCCAGTAGAATTTTAATCTTTTCTATAAATTTCTTTCCTGTAATCAGTTTTCGCAAAAAGAATCACTTAAATAATTATTCAAAAGCTTAAGTTAATTGCTCGTCTGATTGTCTTACAAAGAAGATAGGTAATACGTTTCATATTGACCTACTCAAGACACTTAATTTTTTTCTTAAGACTACATAAAGGATATTTTATTTAATCTTTTCTAATTCAGAAACACCGCCAATCCTCTTAAAATCAACCACTCTAGTAGGGTATTTCCCACACTCCTTTGCACCATGATAGGACAATTTTTTTTCACTCTCAATACTTCAATATCGAAATTGCCAGACCGATAAAAAAAATCTAGATTGTTGTGAAATGGACTGATAAGAATTTTGCAAATCCCAGACCAGATAAAAGCTGTTGAGTGCATTTCATTGACGTAGAATTTATAGTTTTGGGACATAGCAAGACGCAATTCAATCGTTGTTGACTCATAGTTTCTTGCTCTAATTCTTCGTTTCGAAGCCTCAAGGGGGTCGACTTCTTTATTCTCCATCCCCTGCTCCGGTAGCACAAATCCCAAGCAGTAGGAAGTGACTTCAAGTGCTTTTGGTGTAAACACACGATTAATTGCATTCGTCACAATGATGATCGCAAGAACCGTATAAATAAGAAGGAACGCTGTTGTCTCATCATCAGTTCTTCAATAGCAAGTGAAAAGTGAACAAGAAAGTTTTCATAAAGCACCTTCTAAGATGTTTCTTCAAAAATCTATCTGTGTATTTGCACTCATTGCCTTTGCTGGAGCATCATTCCTTCCTCCTAAAGCAGAAATTGATTCAAGGGTCGTTGGTGGAGTGGAAGCTGAAGAAGGATCAGCGCCGTATCAAGTCTCTCTGCAAAGAGGCAATAGCCATTCCTGCGGTGGAGCACTCATAAACAAACAATGGGTAATAACTGCTGCTCACTGTCTTCAGGGAACTTCTCCTAGTGCAATCACCGTCGTAGCTGGAACCAATGACTTAAGAGAAGGAGGAGTCAGGTACAATCCCAAGGCGTTCTTCATTCATAGCCGGTAAGTTGAAGTCAAGGACAACTCTCGAACAAACCTTCCTAATCTAGCTTTACCAAACCAGATACAACAAACCAGGCTTTGCCAATGACGTCGGTCTCATCAAACTCGAGACCCCAGTAACTTTCAATGATAAAGTTCAGGCACTTGACTACGACTATCATCCAGTTCCCAATGGCGCTGTACTGAGGCTGACAGGATGGGGTCGCTTGTCCGCAGGTGGACCCATTCCCAACCGTCTGCAAACCATCAACCTCAACTACGTCAACTACGAGGATTGCAAAAAGTACTACCCCGGACCTAACAGCTCCGTGGACATTGGTCACGTTTGCACGCTTAATAAGAAAGGAGAAGGCGCCTGCAACGGAGACAGTGGAAGTCCCCTGGTCTACGAAGGTTACCTGGTGGCTCTCACAAATTGGGGCGTTCCCTGTGCAACCGGTGTCCCTGACGCTCACGCCAGAGTTTCCTACTACCACGACTGGATCCGTACGACAGTGAATAGCAACTAAGTTTGGTTCAAATCACAATGAGATTACTTAAGATATTATTTTGCATGTGAAAATTGCGACTTTAGCAACAAAAAAATAAAGGTATTAACTTGGAAAACATTAGAAACTGCATATAAGGGTTTATGATGATTCGTGTTGGCAACGAAGTGTTAAATCGGCATTATCATTTTGTAAAACGTCTTACAAAATGTTATAAACTCAATTTTCAACTGAAAATTTCTACTATTAAATTTTCTACTATTAAATCTACAAGTTTCTTTAATAATATTTCATGAACCTATATATATGATAATACATATAGGTAGGTACGTACATATTTCGAGGTTTTTTCGGTTTTCACAATAAGAATCGTCTTTTACCCAAATAACATATTTAAAACCTTAAGTGAATCTTGTATGATTTTCTTACAAAGAAGATAATCTGTTTCATATTGACCCACTCGAGACACAAAATTTTTATTAAAACAGCATAGGGTAAGACGGTCTTACTTGGAACGCTCCATATATCAAGTGATGTTCAAAGTTAGATACCGTTCCAGTTAGATCATCCAGCCACTTCATCACCTCTTGTCCAACCACTTGAGTCGTTAAAATCACTTGATATACGGAATTCCCAAGTTAAATACCATTCCAAGTTAAACCATCAATTCTTCGTTTCGAAGCCTCAAGGGGGTCGACTTCTTTATTCTCCATCCCCTGTTCCGGTAGCACAAATCCCATGCAGAAGTGATTTCAAGTGTTTTTGGCGTTAATACACGATTAAATTGTATTCGTCACAATGATCGCGTTAAGCTATAAATAAGGAGGAACGCTGTTGTCACATCATCAGTTCTTCAATAGCAAATGAAAAGTGAACAAGATAGTTTTCAATCATAATCTTTTAAGATGTTTCTTCAGAGATCTATCTGTGCATTGGCGTTCATTGCCATTGTTGGAGCTTCATTCCTTCCACCTAAAACAGAAATTGATTCAAGGATTGTTGGTGGAGTAGAAGCTGAAGAAGGATCAGCCCCATATCAAGTCTCTCTGCAGAGAGACATTGGTCATTACTGCGGTGGAGCACTCATCAATAAGCATTGGGTAGTAACTGCTGCTCACTGTCTTCAGGGAAAATCTCTCAGTGAAGTTACTGTCGTAGTTGGAACCAATGACTTAAGGGAAGGAGTCAGGTACCACCCAAAGGCATTCTTCATTCATAGCAGGTAAGTTGAAGTCAAGGATAAATTTCGAATATATCTTCCTAAACCAGCTTTACCTATCATAGATACGGCAAGCCAGTATTTGCGAACGACATCGGCCTCATCAAACTTGAAACCCCAGTAACTTTCAGTAAGAAAGTTCAGGCAATTAACTACGACTACCATCCAGTTCCCAATGGTGCTGTTCTGAGGCTAACTGGATGGGGTCGTTTGTTAGCAAACGGAGATGTTCCCAATCGTCTGCAAACCATCAACCTCAACTACGTCAACTACGAGGATTGCAAAAAGTACTATCCTGATCCTAACAGTCCGGTGGACATTGGTCACGTTTGCACGCTCAATAAAAAGGGAGAAGGCTCTTGTAGCGGAGACAGTGGAAGTCCCCTGGTCTACGAAGGTTACCTGGTGGCTCTCACAAACTGGGGCAAACCCTGTGCAACCGGTATCCCTGACGCTCATGCCAGAATTTCCTACTACCACGACTGGATCCGTACGACAATGAATAGCAACTAGTTTGGCTCAAATCAAAATAAGATTACTTAACATATTATGCATGTGAAAATTGAAACAAGATATGAAGCTTTTTGTATGATATTTAGACTGTGCTTCCTCTGGTTCGCAAGTCAAAGCTTGGCTTTTAAACCTCGTTAAAACATCAGATTCGCCATACTAAAACGAAATGTTAAATTGTTTATCAACACATTAGTGCCAAATCTTTTCTGATTCTGAAAAAAAAACGCCAAACATCGCAAAACACTGACTCTAAGGTATTTGTTCAACTTTCCTTCACTTACAATACTTCAAATATAAAAAAATTGCCACATGCTTTAAAAAGAATTAACTGATAAGAATTTTACAAATTCCAATAGATAATAAATGCTGAGGCACTTCATTGACGTAGGTTTTTTTTCTACTTTTTGGAGAGAGAAAGACGCAAATGTTGGCTGTTATTTCACAGTTTCTTGCTCCCTCTCCTTGTTTTTAAAATTGCAAGGGAATCTACTTCTTTATAAAACATCATGTGCTCTAGTAGCACAAATCGCAAGCAGTAGAAAATTATTAGAAATGCTTTTAGTGTAAATAGACTATTAAATCAGCAATCCGTTAATGGCAACGACGAAATGCATTCGTCACATTGGTGATCGCAAGAACCATATAAATAAGGAGAAATGCTGTTGGAACATCATCAGTTCTTCAATAGCAAGTGAACAAGACAGTTTTCAATCAGCACCTATTAAGATGGTCCTTAGGAGATGTATCTGTGTTTTGGCACTCGTTACCATTACTGGAGTTTCATCTCTTCCTTCGTCGCCACACGTCGAAACGATTATTGTTGGTGGGAAGGAGGCTAAAGAAGGATCAGCGCCGTATCAAGTCTCCCTGCAGGTAGGCAGGTCACCTCCTAGACACTTCTGTGGTGGATCACTCATCAATGAGGAATGGGTACTAACAGCAGCTCACTGCCTTAGGCCACATTCCATTGAAGTAGTCACTGTCCTAGTTGGAACCAATGACTGGACTAATGGAGGATCCAGATACTATCCCAAGGACTTCATTTTCCATTGTCTGTAAGTGGAAGTCAAGGACAAATTTCGAACAAGTCTTCCTAATCTACAAACTTAACCTACCCAGACACAACAAACCAGGCTTTGCAAACGACATCGGTCTCATCAAGCTCAAGACCAAAGTAAGATTCACCAAAAAAGTCCAACCAATAAAGTACACCTCCCTTCCAGTTCCTGAAGGTGCTGTACTGAGACTGACAGGTTGGGGTCTCTTGAGCGTCAATGCAACCCACCTTCCCATCCGCCTGCAGACTATTGATCTCAATTACATCAACAAGGATGAGTGTAGAGAGTATTTCGACGGACGCAACAGTTGGATGCACGGTGGTCACCTTTGTACATTAAACCGGGTAGGACAAGGCGCATGTTTCGGAGACAGTGGTAGTCCCCTAGTCTACAAGGGTCACGTGGTAGCCCTCGTAAACTTTGGCATTCCCTGTGCAACCGGTGTCCCTGACGTTCACGCCAGTGTTTCCTACTACTACAACTGGATTAGTGAGAAAGTGAGAAACAACTAGTTTGGTTCAAAATAAAATGGGGCTGTTAATAAAATGGCAATACTACAATCCGTGTGTGTTTATCCGATTCTCCGATTCTTCGTCTGTTATTGATCTGGGGGCCAAACGGTTGAAGATAGAGGCTTCGGGTCTTCGGGGACCCCCCCCCCCCTAAAGTCGACCCTGGGATCAGGACCAGACCCTTCATTTTTCTAAAATGCCCCCCTATCCCCTATAAAACATGTTTTTTTGGTATATCTCGAAAACCAGTCCTGCGATTTTTTCCATTTTTACATATGTTTTGTAGATTTACTAGGCGCACTTTTCGTCCATACATGCTAATGACCTTAAACCATTCCGTCTAACGGTTTTTCAAGGTCAAATGTTTCAAATACTCTTTTCAAGGGTTTTACTCGCCCCAAACCCATCATGTGGGTATTCAATGGAAAGGTCTGTGAATTTCCTACAGGTAAACTTGACATTTCTCTTTATATAATATTTTTTAAATGATCACTAAT
>CAKKOB020000001.1:202254-225706 GCA_918844115.2 Phlebotomus perniciosus
TACTTCTGAATTTCTAATATAACATCCGGTGGCGATATGAAGGTGTTGAAAACTTCTAAATAACTTTCACGTTCCCTGATTTATGTATTATTTAAATATTTAAAATGAAATTTCGCAATATATATCTAAAGTAATTTTACAAAACAACTTCTAACCGACTAATTTTTTGGGGCAAATGAACATGTTCAATTTCACATTTTATTATAGAGTCTTAATATATTTCTTCCTAGACGATAGTGAAAACAAAGAATTGAAATTCTGTACCCCAATTTGATAGATAAGGTTGTGTGTTGTGTATAAAAAGGCCACCAATTGTCGAAGAAATTATTAGTTTGTGTGAAGACAACCGTTTGATTACAAGTCTCGTGGCGGAAAATGAAAATTCAAGGATTCGTTCTTTTAGCGATCTTCCTGAATATTTGCAGGACTGGCTATTCTCTGGTAAGTTCCACTTTCCTCCAGATTAACCAGAAATATTTCTATTTTTTCAATTGTATATTTTTTAGGCAATTCCCCAAAATGGAAGCAATTCTTCTTGGCAGCGTGTTTTCGGTGGATATTATATTCCCCGAAATAGCAACTATAAGCAGCTTTTTACTGTTTCAGTTGCATACTACGTTAGTATTGAAGATCAATGGCCTGTTCAGGTCTGTTCAGGAAGCATCATAACTACGGAATACATCGTTTCAACTGCCCAATGTCTTGAAAATATGGGCCTTACAAGGGATCGTTTTTTGATTACCATTACCGGCCGTAAGGGCACCGTATTTCGGAGGTCGTTAACGAGGATCGTCCTACATGAAGAATTTGGTCAAGGTCTAGAAAACAATATTGGTCTTGGTAAAGTTAACGAGCCCTATGACTTCTCTACTGGTGAACTGCTTCCGGTGAAACTACCAGACTCGAGCTGGGGTCCACTAGAATTCGAGGGAGAGCCTCTTACTGTATGTGGCCACAGGGATCCATATACAACACAATATGGCTCCGAATTTCAGCCGACTTGTTTCATATTCACGCCACGCGAACGAGATTACTGCATTGGGGATCAAAGTATCAACCTCGAAGATAATGAAATTTGCGCATCGTCGTCCGACATGACTAAATATTCAGTCTGTTTACAAGATTATGGTGCTGGACTCATTTACGTTAGAAAAACCCTCCCCATCATAGGTCCTTATGAATTTTACCTCTACGCAATTGCATCTGAACACGAAGGCGACTACTTTAGTTGTGCCGAAAAACCAACGACCTTTCTTGTTGTAAGTGGTTTTCTCCAATGGATTGCGACAAATATGGATTAAAAAGTTTACCCACAATTGCTATATAATATGACGAATGTGCAAAAGAAAACTTCACAAGGAAAAAATATATTATTAACCAAGCAGCATCAAATCAAATGGTTTTTTTATTTTAAAGATACTTATTCAACAAAAAAAATAATGGGAGCAAAGCTATCTGCAAACATTTGATTTCTGGGTCCGTGAATAGTTCCAGACAGACAAACGATGAACAGCTAAAAAAAAAATACAAATTCCCTTGGAAATTTTCCATATTAGATAGTAAGTCGGTCATGTGGAAAAAGCCCAGTGCGTTTTCACCAAATTTTGACTTTTTTTCAGTGGGTTTGATGCAAATATAATAATTTTGATTTTTTGTAGTTAGAAGACTTTAGAGTTTGAGGAATGTCGCATGGAATTCTCATAGAATGTCCCATAGGATTTTAGTAGAATGGTGTACCACATGTCCCATGGGATATTGAGAAATTTTCATTGAATTTCCCATGGCATTCCCGTGGGACTTGATGTCTCTGAATGATATCGATAATATCCCACCTTTCCTTATCCGATAGCTTTTTGGCAATTTTTAATCTAATTTTGTAAATAATCAGAAAATCTTTTGAGCCAATGAAAAGTGATCAACTTTTGGAAATCAATACTTTTTATATGAAATAAAATCAATTAATTTTTTTTAAATACATACCTAAATAAGATCTATGGTTTACGAGGAACATATTTGCAAAAAGTAAAATTTAAAAAAGTAATTTTTCTATGATTTATTCCACCCGTTTCTTGAAATTAACTTTGTCAAGAAACTTATGAGCGACACTGTATCTTTTCAAGGGTTTTACTCGCCCCAAACCCATCATGTGGGTATTCAATGGAAAGGTCTGTGAATTTCCTACAGGTAAACTTGACATTTCTCTTTATATAATATTTTTTAAATGATCACTAATAATTTTCAAAGTAACTTTAGAATAGAAAACTCACCCTTTTTGTCCTGCACGATGACCATAAATGCCCTCAGCAGGACAAGATGAACATCTTTGGCGAACACTTCCTCCCACTCTTCGACGATCTTCGTAAGGTGCTCAGTTGAGCTCTTTGTCTTCTGCATCACTACAAATTTCTCCATAGCGACAAACAACTTATAGACACTCGCAATGAATATTGCCACTTTGGAATCCCCATAACTCATAACACTCTTCGACACACTCAACACCCATGAGCTGAGGGCGATTCTCACAAAGTCCCACTGAGTGTCCTCAAATTCACTTGAAAAATTCCCAATGAGCTCTCCGAGGAAGTTGGATAACTCAGAAATGAAGATCACAACTGAGGATTCAATTTTTGTTATGTCCACATTATATAGTGACTCAATGTCCTTAGATTTGATCCTCGAGGCAGCATCTGACAGGATTTTCAGGCAATTTCCCATAATCTTGCGATCCTCTATGTCATTGCAGGTGCCGCTGAAATTATTGGCGATCAAGCATCGATTCGCCGTGGCGGAAATGAGGAGATTACTGAAATTCTCAAAGAGATTTGGCACCACCGGAAGACACTTGACGGGAATCGTTGAAGTCAGAGCTTGCAGGATGTTTATATACGTGATGATCGCCTCAGTATCAGATGTTGCCATGGTTGTGTCCTCATACAGGAGAACAGGTCCATTCTCTCCCTGATACTGCTCACAATTTCCCAGCACTGTCAGACAATTAGCCCAGACTCCGCCCTCCTCATTGGCGCGCCGGAAGAGCTTATCCCTGAGCTCTGTTCTCAGATTCTCCCTGACATTCCTGAAGAAGAGCTCCACCGTTGCCGCCAATTGATGAATTTTTCCCTCAGTCTCCTCATCGAGATCTCTCGCACTGAGCAGAAGTGTCTCTCCGCATCCCAGTGCAAACACTCCATCGAGAATTTGGCAGTGAATCTCATCGGATGTATTCTTCAGCAGATTCGCCTCGAGATCGCAATAATCTTCTGTGTATTCTTCCTCCTCATCTCCAGCATTTTCACTCTTCTGACGCTTAATGTTGCAGCAAAGCTTAAAAATCACCGACATCTTGAACAGAGACACTTGCATGAAGTCCTTTATCTTGCTATCCGGCACTCCCCGGAACTCCTGGCCACATCCAATATCCGGAATTGTGAGTTTTTGATTCAGAGCCTCAAGATAGAGCGTCAGATGTCGAACAAAAGCTTGATTTCTCTTATATTCACCCAAATTGGTGTTCAACAGCGCATCTACCGCCTTATCCACAAATTCTGTCTTCTCATCTTCATCCGAGAGACTCTCAGCTGAGCAGAGAATGAGTTTAGACGCCACTTCAGCGAGATTTTCTATGCAATCTGTAGGAATTCCCAACAATTTCTCCTCAATCGTCCTCGAACAGGCCGCCAAGAGACTTTCACTCAACTTTAAATCTCCACTGGAGAGAGAATCCTGCCATGACGTCATAATCTCCCAAACACTCTCATCCGTTTGCGTGGAAACAACACACTGATTCACGCTGAAGCGGAAGAGATTGAGAAACATTGAATTCTGAATTGAGAACTTATTGCTATCAGCACAAATGACGGGCATCACTTGAGCCAGAAAACTTCCACAACAGTCAATGACCTCCTTCTCCTCCGTTGTGGTCAATGCTGATGAGATTTTCTCAATAATCAACCCGCAAGTCTCATTGTCAATGAGAATCTCACCGGATTCGGTTTGAAAGAAGCATTTGTGGAGGAGATTGAAGCTCTCACGGGAGGAAGTCTGAGCCGCATTGGCTGCTTGTTCCACCAAATGTCTCTGAACCTTCTCCTGGGCGAGGACTTCACAGATTCCAGGCTCGGTACACAGTGGATGACTAAGGATCCGTGTGATAATCCAATTGCAGACACTCCTATGAGGACTTTCAACGAGTCTCTTGAGAATCTCCTTCTTCTGCTCTTCATTGAACACTCCATAGAGCTTCAGGATCATATCCACGATTGATTCTTGACGCAACTTCTGATCAGCCAACATAGTTTCGAAAGTCTTCAGCAATCCAGAGAGATCTCCATCTGCCAGTTTCTCGTAGAGACTAACACTGCCAAACTCATTCAACAGATGATGGAGTTTTGGAATGAAAACAGGATTTCGCAGCTCAACTGAACTCCTCAAGTACAAGCGACAAATCTGGAGCACTAAATCCAACAGTTGTGGCTCATAAACCGGTCCAACGGATGGACTATCAGGTGCTGTGGTGACTGACTCTCCGTCAGCTAGAAATTTCACCTTGTTGCTCTTCACCATCCGATGAGTAATTGAGTACTTGAGGCAGTGACAGAAATCAATGTGACTATCAATCTTGCTGTCCAACTCCTTCCCCTTCGTATCAACACTCTGCTCAATCACCGGGAAGATTCTGTCCCAGAATCTCTCTTCCAACGCCTTGTACTCCTCATTCGCCGCAGCATTCTGACTCCAACTCGTCAACAATGCGGCTATCTTCGTGTAGACACACTTGCCACACTTCAACCCCTCCGTCATGCACCACAAAATTGTCTTCAGGACATGTTCATCCATCAGCTTCTGGCCAAATTCGCGCAGTCCCTCCGTCGGCGTCGCCTTAAACAGCTGAATCACAATATACTGCAAACATTCGAAGTAACACGAGACTATTGCAGCAACTTCCGTTTTACTGAGTATCGCCTGACGACTCTTCAATCCCTCGGAGAGACTCTCGAAGAAATTCCCGTAGAACTTCAAGAGTTTCTCCTCCTCAGTGAGAATTTCAGCTATCTTGGAGATAAACGGCAACATTTGCGGATAAGTCACTGAAGAGCCATTCTTCAGCACCTTCCACAACTTCGGCTGCAACATCTTCTCCCAATTCACATGATCACTCCACGATGGAATGTTGAGCTGCACCAGCAGAATGGCCGACCAGAGATGAGGTAACACAATTGGATCCATTTCATCCAAATTCTGGAACACCGAATTCACCAGCTGAGCCGTGAGCTTCTCCAACTGTCCGGGAATCTTCTGAACCACCGCCGAGATCGCCTCATACCATGCCGATCGAATATTGGGTGATTTATGCTTGTGGAAGCTCCAGAACTTTTGATTCTCAATCAATGTCGTATTCTTATTCGTCACTTCACTTAGATTCTCCTCTGACACGGTCTGTAAGTACATGGCGTACGCCTGAAGACATCCCGTAACAGTTCTCTGGTACTTCGCCTCGCACTCCTCCGGTGTGTAGGATCTGATCCCAAGCAGAAAATTTTATTACAATCAGGAGATAACTTCCGGACAAAAATAAAAACCCCTACTTACTTGGAATTGCTGAGCGTTGTGGCTGTATGGACTGTCAGGATCTTCGTGACGTAGTCCAGAATCTCGCTCTGGCAGAAGCCAAACACTTCCTTCAGCTTATGGGGCGGAAAGGCGCGTTGGAAGGACGCCGTGGCGAAGCTGGCAGCCGGTGCATATGAGTCATACTGACTAGCAATCCACACAGGTGCCAACTGTTTCAGGTACGGCGCTATGAATTTCCCCGTCTTTCCCGCCAGCACCCCGTGTGCTTGCTGCGCCCCCTCGCGCACCCGATGCTCAACATCCGTAGCGAGATTGATGTAGAGCCGTGGCCAAAAGGGCAGAATTGTCTTTAGCAGATCCACATCGGAAGTCATCACGAGATCTGAGAACTCCTGGAGGGCCTTGGTCTTGGTGATCGGATCCTTCTTGGACATCTTTCTCAAGATCAGCTGATAGTTGACATCCACGTTGGCATCGATCTCATCACTGATAGGCTCACTGGTGAGAAAGCCCGACACCATCGGCACGAAGCCACAGTTCTCCACGGCGGCGAAGCCCACGAAGGAGGGCATCGAGGAGCCCAGCAACTCAGCACTCCGTCCACTGCTTGAGGGCTGGAGTAATCCGTCAAAATACGTCACTGAAAGGGGGCCCAATTTCACAACATGAATCAACTTACCCGAGCATTATTTTTCGTCCTCTGTGCTTGTTTGGTCTTTCCACCCATTATGCGCAATTTTTACAATACAAAACCACCTGATCGGGAGAGAAAATCACTGAAAATAGCACGGAAAATATCAGAGAAAAATTTTCGCTTCTCGCAGGTGAACTGCTGTCAAACGCTATGTTTGCTGTGGTGATTTATGACGTCATTGTGGTGAATAGAAATTTAAAAGTCAACACTTTTCCATTCAGTATGTATAAATTTTAATCGAGAAGATGGGAAAAGAAAAAGATTTCCAATGATGATCAGTCAAGTTTGGGCAACTTGCTGCTGCCACTTCCTGACGGCGACGAATCGGGCTTTTTGCGCTTGATCAGATGAGAGATGTTTGTGGGTTGCTGATTGGGTGGAGTTTTGCTGGACATTGGGATTTCGGGAGCACTCTTGGCCGGTGGAGTGGCACAGGTTCTTGTGATGTCCTCCAGAACAGCCATCTTCGATGCCCTAATCTCTTCTATCTTGCAATAGATATCCTTCTTGCTGTCCTCCAGCTCCGCTATTAACTCCGTAATCTCCTCCTCTGGTGCCCCCTTCTCCTTATTTTCCGCTATCACCTTATCCAAACACTCACAGGCGCTGTTCAGGGCATCAATTGAGTCATTGAAGGAGTTCACCATCATATGAGAAAGTCCCATTTTATAGTGGAGCTCCGCCAATTGGCGCTGATTCGTGTCTGGAAGGGTGACTAGAATATCTCTGGCCTTCGTGAAATCCCTCACGGCCTCCTCATAGTTGTTATTCTCAAAAGATATTCCCGCCAATTCCGAATGACATTCGGCCAATTGAGACTTTCCGCTCTCACCGCGACTCGTAAAGATCGTCACCGCCAATTCCAGAATCTCCCACGCCAGCTGCAAATTCGTGATGTCCTCCTCTGTGGATTCCGGATTGGTAGTCTGCTCCTCTTCTTCCTCCTCTTCATCCTCATCATCCTTCTTCTTCTCCGGAGTGGGCGCTTTCTCTGGCGTGGCCGGCGTGGCGGTTGTTGCTGCCTCAGTCGACTCACTCCCTTCGTCTTTTGACTCCTTGGCTTTGCTCTCACTCTCCTCCTCGCCACAGGATTCAGATTCAGAATCTTCAGACTCCTCACCCTCGGGGATGTCGATTAATTTCACTTCATTTTGCGCCAGAGCAATCAACGCCTTCGCGTAGAGCAAATACGGAGCGCCTAATTCATCCGCCGTGGTACCGTACACATCCGCATATAGGGTGCACACCTGGCTCAAATCTTCAACAGCATGATCGTAGTCTTTCACATAGTAACTTCTCGTGCCGCTGCTGTATAATTCCTTGGCTTTATCGAGCTCCTCCTGAGATTGCTCCCGGCTTGATGAAGCCATGATGCACTGCACTGGCATGCCATTAACCAGACAAGTGGGGAGTGAATATTCACCACTCCTGTAATTCTGGAAGTTTGAAACATTTTTGGAAGAACCCAGTGGACATACTCAGAGGTCAGAGGATATAGAGAAAAGTTTGCACTTTACAAAAATTACTTTAGAAATTAAAATACATATTAAAATTATTGAGATTTCAGAAGATATAATATACGTAATAACCCACCCATGGTTGTTAATGACCATGACTTGAAAAATCATCATATTTTATTTTTTAATTCGTGAAATAATAAGTCACGAAACATTTTTGAAAACAATAAAATTTTAGACAGACAAAAAACACGTACAAGTGTGTCAATAATTGCAAATTTTATTATTTATTATTTAACACTCCATGGTGAATACTGTATGTATATTTTGCATGTCAAACAATCGGTTCTCTCACTATTAAAATATTTTCATGTTATTGGTGAGATAGAGTGACCAGCTCTATATGCTATCCATTTGGGTACCGTTTACATGGGAAATACTTCTTCACTGAAGTATATAAACTTTATATACTCAGTGGAAACACCATAACAGCACTTGCTGAGTTCAATATCACCCGATGAGAGATTCGAACTCACGAAACCTGCGATGATAAGCAAACCAGCTCTACCACTAGATCACGGCTCAAAGTCCCAAATCAGTCTAATCTGTCTCAAATTAGCGTCCGTTACCCTAAATGCTACTAAATCTTTTCAAGTTCATAATTTAAAAATGGAGCGAGGAGCGACTTTTAAGCTTCATCTCAATAAAAATTTAAAATTAGCCAAAATATCAAAAAAAATTTCCAGTACTAACCAAGCACTAACATTGATACAAATCAATTTGCGTTTGTGATTGATTCCATTACGCGTAATCAGTCGAGATTGCGTTTTGGAGTGGCTCTACGGAACACCAACTGGAACTGCCTTCCAAGGTGGCACTTGACACTTTGTTTTTGTGTCGAGGTGGGAGAGTTTATAAAGAAAACCTTTTCGTGACTATTACGCGTGCTAGCGATATTTTTCTAAGTGAGCTAGGTGAAACCATGGCGGATGAGGAGAATCAAAAGCTGGCGGGTCATAAACCTGCAGGTAAATCCCGAGTGCAAAAAAAATTTTTTTTTCTCCATTAGGTGGGATGTAGAGACACGTTGCAGGGGAAAAATTATCACTTATCTATCATTGTGAAATAAGGTGATAATAAAAAGTGTTCCAATTTCCAGCTCCAGTCAAAGTAGGCACAAAGGAATATCCGCTGGGATGAAAGTGCTGACCTTGAACTTTTTTTTTGCTCACAAAATCAACTCAAAATATCACCTTATTGCGCATTTCGATGCTTTATAGCGGGTCTTTGTTGTTTTGCAGTGAAAGTTGGCGGGATGAGAGTTGTCCAGCACAAGAGCAACAGCTCCGACAAGTCCGGTGACAGTCCTGAGGACACCACCGGACTGGCTCCGGCTCCAGCAATTCCCAATTCACAGATTGTCAGCGGAGCTCACACGAGAGGACATTCCGAGTTCACGCCAGAAGCTGCTCAGGTGGCGCACTCGCCTAAGCCCCCAAATCCCGTGTCAATCAAGCCCCAGGTGAATATACAGCAGCCCAGGAAGTAGGCGCTGATCCCAGTGCAAATACCCCAGGAAACACTTTTCACTGCATTTTACTTGGATTTTGTTACGAAAAAGAAAAAAAAAAAACAATAAATTACCAGCTATTTGACCTTCTAGTTTCTAGTCAATCGGTTTGTACAGCGCCCAGGAAGCCAGGATGTCACTTTTTCTCCTCCATTTCCTGTTCTATTCTCTCCCGGGCCCGGAAAACTTTTGATTGAATGTAGAAGGAGCCTCCTTTGGCCTTTTCATTCACCTCAAAGAGGTGCTTATATTGCTTCTCCAGCACCTCCTTGTCTAATTTGTCGATATTCAGGATATTCTGAGCCTCCTCCAGGGTCATACCTAAGCGAAATGTTGTGTAATTTTGTTTTCGTTTGAGAAATTGCGTTTCTTACCTGTCCGGAGGTTCTTCGCTTCGGTGTTTTGACCCCCACCACGTCCGCTAGACGCTTGCCGAGCTGCCGCCTGCCGTGACATGTCAATTTCCTGCTTGAGGGCCCTCGAAAAGGCTTTCCCTATCGTCTGGGCCCCCAACACAATGATTTGCGCCAAGTATTTAGCCATTATTACGAGAAAAATATCACAATAACCTCACATTTCCATGCACACTGTCACTTCCAGACTGGAAATTCACCACTCACGAGGGAAACCTTCCAGCGCTATCGGGCAACCCGTTCAGTGGTGAAATCCATGTCCTGAAGAGGAAAAGTGTCTGACTGTGGAAAAATAGCTTTAATCACCTGAAAAACAAGATTTTAGTAAAATGTAAAGGCTTATTTCTAGTTTCTGTGAAGTGTTGATTCCTCACGAGGTGAGATTCAGTGCGATACTTGTAAAGTTGTTATGTTTTTGAGTGGAGGAAAATTATCTCAAAGCTACGCAGTTGATTGATCTTGAGGAGGAAAAATTAATTTTCCCTGATTCTCTCATTTAGATTCCTTCCTCCAAGGAGTCTATTTGATTGCCCAAGACAATATAATAAGATTACGATAACTTTCAGAGAGAGAAAGTTTTAGTAAATCGTGGGAATCAGGCTCAATATTGTTCCGTTTTGGAGAATTGGGAGAATTTTTTTTTAAGAAATTTTCCATGATTTTTCATCTCGCAATTGCGCAAAAGTGATTTTCTCATGGGATTTTCTTTCCCTCCGTGTGAGACAATCGTCTTCAGTGTTTTTCAAACAATCCATTGGCACAATCACATGAGAATAGAAGACAGAAATGTAATTTGAATAGTCTATTTTTGAAACATGATTGTGTGCCTGGCGGTTTATGAGGAAAATTGACTCTTCTGTTAGTTTTTTCTCCGAATCTTATAAATTTTCTCAATAGACTCAATATTTCTCTCTATTGACGCCTCAGTTGAGCTCAAAATGTCTCGGGCAACGACCAGTGGAATGTCTCAGGGCAGTTCCGACAAGAAGAAGTACAGATCGAGGTAAGAACAGAAAATTCCCTGGCTTGTGAAAAATCTGTGTCAACCCAGAAAACTCTCCCTTCCTGCCAATCAGATCATCATCTCGCTTTGTGGATCTGGACAAGCAGAGAAAGATAAAATGTATGGGAGGAACTCCAAGTCTCTCATCAATTCCCAACACCATCAAGTTGAGTATGCTGAACAGTGGCCTCTTGTCCTTTGATCGCGTGAAGCTAGAGGCGAGAGATGAGAACAACTCCCTGTCCCAGACAATTCCCGATCGACAGGTGCCACTGAAATTCTTCTTGAAGCTCTGTGAGCAGCGCAAGAAGTTCCCGGTGCTCTTCAAACTGGAGTTCCAAACGGCCATCAAAGTGGAAAATAACTCCATCAGACATGCAACGCGGAAGAATAATCTTGAAAAGAATCAAAACCAGAAATGCGTCCCCTATGACTACAATCGCGTTGTCCTGAAGAAGATTGAGGGCGTACCAGACTCGGACTACATCAATGCATCCTACGTCGATGTAAGTTCATTGTTTCCATTTAGAGAGTGGATAGAGAGTGCAAAGGGAAAGAGTCACTAGAAAGGTCAAAATATACCTGGGGGATAGGAGAAGATTCCAAACAGATATTTCAGTGTGGGAAATGAGCAGCAAGAACAGTTCTATCCTCTATATCTATAGAGACGATAGAAATTAATGAAGCGGTCAATACAGTACTGGATATTAATTTAGAGGCAGTGAAACACGCGTTTTATATTCCAAGGACACAGATTTATGGAAATCTGGAAGATTCCACTGGAAGATAATGGAAAAGTCACCCCTTTCCCCTTCAAACTCACCCACTGTCTCTCCCATACTTGCCGCTTTATTCAATAATTTTTGGATGATATATTGTGTTTTGCTTGCATAAAAACTTAAAATTGAACATTATGGAGTTGAGCAAAGCCATTTCAGGCAGTTTTTCTCTGCCAAAAGAGTTAAATTGTTAAATATGAGTGATTTTTCGTCTTCCAGATTACCTTCCAAACGTAAAAAGGAGGGGAAGGAGTTAAGAATTCCAAGCAAATTTTCCAGTGACTTCCAGTTCTTTCCATAATTAAAATAAATTGCGTTACGATTTTCTCGGATTCTTCGCTGTTCAAATTCACCTTTAAGGCACTGTATGAATGAGAAAATCTATTGTTTCTTTATTTTAAAGCGCACAATCAAGGAGGAAATTCAATTTATCAACAACTTCAGTGAAATTCCTTGGGGGAAGTTTTGCTTTTCAACTACATCATGAAAATGCTCTCAAAAAATCCGTCTATAAATATTTACATTGGCGTGAAAAAGTGCTTTTCACGTTGGCGAATAATGACTTCTTGAGATTGTTTTTTAATGTGAATTTCCAGGAAAAGACTTTTTCATTGACTCAATTAAGTGTTTAATGATGTAATTTAATAGCGTAATATCCCTTTTAGAGCCTTTTGAAGCCGAATGCGTACATCGTTACCCAAGGACCAACTGAGGAGACTGTTTGTGATTTCTGGCGAATGGTATGGAGTGAGAATGTGAGTGCCATCATCATGTTGACGAAGACCTTCGATTTCACAAAGGTAAAAGAGAATTAATTGTGTCCTCTCTGCTGAAGGACTTTTTTCTAAAACATCCTTGTCTCCTAGGTGATGTGCGTCCAATATTGGCCAGCGTCGAAGGAGAAGGATGAATTCTATGCCGACATCAATATTGCCATTGTGAAAGAGGAGCAATTGGCGAATTTTCAAATTCGTACATTTCGTATTTACAACAAAAGCGAGGGGGTGAGTCCAAATCAACAAATTCACATTGAATTGTTGTGTTTTCAATTGAGGAAATTTTTCGTCTATTTTTAGGGTCCATCAGCATCGAGGGATATCTTGCAATTTCATTTCACCGAATGGCATTCACATTCATGTCCATTTTCAAATGCCGTCTTGGAATTTCGACGGCGCGTTCGTGCTGTTGTGGGAAATATCATCACGGCCAATACAGTGATCGGTCCGATGCTTGTTCACTGCAAGTGAGTTACGAAATGCAATTTTCACTTTCTTTGTCATTCGTTTATATATTTTTTGTGTTTTTTTTCTTACTTTTTTCTGATTTTTAATTGCTAATATTTCTTTTTTGCGTCTTTAGCGACGGTGGCGGTCGATCTGGAGTTTACTTGGCCGTCGATGCCAATATGGAGTTGGCTGAGGAGGAAGAATGTTTCCATCTGTTTGGGTACTTGAAGAAGCTCCGTCAGTCTCGGAAGGGATTAATTGAGAATGTGGATCAGTACAAATTTGTCTACGATACACTTGAGGAGTATCTATGCTGTGGAAATTCCTGGTTCCCGGTGTCGAAGCTGTCTGAGAAGTTGAAATCGAAGAGCCTCAAGAGTCCCGTGACGAAAGTGAATGAATATCAAACGGAGTATGATCAAATTTGCAAGCAAACCCCGAGGTGAAATATTTTCTTCAGTGATTGAGATTTAAAAAATTGAAAATATTTTTAATGTCTCCTTCAGATTTTCCATTGGTGACTGCGCGGGAGGTCATCGAGCAGACAATAGAGACAAGAATCGGGATGTTCTCTGTGTTCCACGTAAGTGTCGCTCAATTCCTGGTGTGAAATTTCTCCTTATAATGTTGATTTAGATTTAGGGATTCAACGAGTGGCCGAAAAATACTGAAAATTTACTCATTTTATCTTTGTAGCCGATAATTACCGGCCGTATTTGACATCCTTTCAGGGAAATGCTTTTACGGACTATATAAATGCGGTGTTTGTGGATGTAAGAGAATTGATTGTCCTCCCCAAAAGTCCATAATGGATGTTGTTTTTGTTCCACATTCCCCGATTCCCAAGAAGAAAAAAAAGAAGAATTTCTTCAGTCGACGCTAACAAATTATTATAAATCCTTGAAGTTCTTGTGCTTCCGCTCACCATTTTATAGTTTTGCAATGTAATTTCCATGCAGTGTGTTACTTTTCCGTGTGCTACTTTTAAAACTACAGGGTTATTCACAATTTATTCTATCAAATTCTCACGAAAGGTGGATTCAGACTGAAGCGTGAAATATTCTGATAAGCTCTCAAATTTTGCTTATATTATTCGAACTTCCAGTTTCCTTATTCTAATTACTTCCAGATCCAGTTTATTTGGTTTATTTCCAGATTTCATAAAATTTTTGATTTCCAGTTTTCATTCATATTCAGATTACTTTCCAGTTCCAGTTTATTTCCAGATTTATATTTTTATGTTTCCAGTCTCCAGTTTTTAGGGTTTCTCCATTCGGATAATCCTACAGTTATTTATGCTTCTTTACGCTAATTAAGCTTTCAACCGTCTGAATCCTCCTTAAAATCGGTTCTTTAGAAAAATTAAAAAATAAATTGGAGTGAATGACTCTGTACGAGGAAATATTGCTTAGAAGCAGTATTGAGCTGATTTAAAATCAATATTACTTGTGTTTTAATACCCTTCCACGAAAGATTTTGTTCGTTGAGTGTCAATTATTTTGTCGAAAGGTAAAGAGATGTCCCAAAAAGAAAATTTTCACTTATTTTGCAGGGCTATACAAAGCCAAGGGAGTATATTGTGACTGAGTGGCCAGTGATGAAGACATTGGGAGAGTTTTGGTCTCTTGTCTATGATCAAGAATGTGCCGCTGTGGTTGTGACTTGTAGTCCTCCGCCAGCTTCACAGCAGTATCCGGCATTTTGGCCGGAAAAGAGGAAGCAATCCGTCAAGTATGGACCAGTTTTCACAATTACTTGCAAAGCTAGCAAGCAGTACTCCAACATCAAGACGTGGGAGTATGTGATTAACAAGAAGATTGTTTCACTCACTGAACTGATGGCGGGAGTGAAGGCGCCGGCGAAGAGTTGCAAACTCTTTCAGCTCACATGCTGGCCGATGGGACACAAAGTGCCAACATCGACCAATTCTCTGGTGGAGCTGATGAATATGGTGGAACAATGGAGGGCAAAAACGGAATATGGACCTGTCTGTGTTGTCTCACCGTGAGTGACACGCGAGTTGAAAGGAAGGACTTTCTGGACTATTGATAAGGAAAATTTACATTACAGGGACGGAAGGAGCCGAGCTGGTGTCTATTGTGCTGCCAATGCCTGTATTGAGCAAGTGATTCAGCATGGAGAAGTGGATATTTTTCAAGCAGTTAAAACTGTTAGGAGGAATCGTCCACAACTTGTGGAGAACATTGTGAGTTATGCTTAATTTGAATCCTAAATCACCTCTTATTAATTTTTCTATTATTATTGCTAATTTGCAGACGGAATACAAATATGGCTATGATTTGGTGCTTCACTATGTGCTCCACTATTTGGACAAGGATCTAAAGGAGAAGGACAAAGAGAAGGAGAAGGAAAAGAATACAGGACAAAATTAAAGAAAAAAGCCTCTACTATTGTATTTGATGTTGGGTAAATATTTCCTGTTTTTATTTTCTATATTGATATTGGGAGGAAATTGGTGAAAAATTTCTATTCATGTTACAAAAAAAAATATTTGTCGTCCAGAGATATATTTGTTGTATACCAAAAATTTTATTGAAAAAGAGATAATAAGATTACCTATGTTTGATATAAGAATATTTATAGAATGGGAGGAGAGAGAGTTAATTTATAGGGATCAGTGATGGGCATTTTCACACATTTTGCGGTGAAAATAAATTAGGGAATATTACATTGGGAGAAGAGAAATATGGGAATCGGATTAAGGAAATCCAATTGGAGACTGGAAGTTTATGGGAAATTCACCATTTTCCCCTTCAAAGTCTAATTGAAAAGGGGAAAGATGGCACCACCAAAAATAATAGTTTGGGAAATTTTCCAGATCGCTTCCATTACGTCCAGTTGCCACTTCACACAATTTGTTTCAAATTTGAGCTGATGTTTTATGTTTTCATCGTTTACAAGTGCAAATTTTAATAGATTGTCATCGAGCAAAGTGATTTCATGCATATTTGTCACAGATTTGGATGTTGATGAAAAATATCCTGGGCTTACAAATTTCCTGCCATTCCAAGGAAATGGTGTTACTGGAATTGGTACATTTCAATAATTTAGTCATTTCTTTACTGAATAATTTGTCTGAACCGTCTGAACTCATCCTTGCTCTATGAAAAAATTTGTCTTTATATGTAAGTGATAAAATTCACGATTACCTAAATTTGTAAAGTGAAAACTGGAAGTGTTGGAAGGATTTGCCTTCCAATTTCAGATTTCCAAGTTATTACATCCGATTTATTTTCGGTCTTTAACCAAAAATTGAACAGGAATTCTTCTTTTATGTCAAATTTTGCCAAATATATATATATCAGCATTTTTTACAACAACTAAAAATCGCAATAAGGTGTTAAAACGCTCGTTAGTGATGAAAATTACATGTTGAGGAAAATATAGAGGGAAAGGGTGGGTAGAATGTAATTTCCTTATAGATGAAAGAGAGAGACGCTAAAACTCTGTAACTGGAGAAAAAACCCAAAAGCACAAAATAAATGTTAACGGATTATTGAAGTACTTAGATTGATGCGTTTTAAAAAAGATAAGTCGCGGGAATGTGTGAAACTCGTCAAATGTGCTGTAAAAGCGCAACTGGTGGTGCTGTTGGTAGGTTTTGGAGTTTATTTGCAGCCAGCGCGAGGTGGCGCTGGCTAAAGATGTGAGCTTCAAGGCACTGTCGCAAGAGGCGTTGGTGTATTTGAAAGAAGCGGGGTTGAGAGAGAGAAGTTGCGAGTGTTGCTCCGTGTTGTTATTTCAATTTATGCCCGATTTGTGGGCCGTATCGGTGAAATAATTGTGCTAAATAATGCAGAAGGTGTCCATTGTGCGTGAGCATTGGTGACAGTGTTGGGAAATTGCGGAAACACTTGGGTGAAAAGGCTCGGGTAGAAAATGTATAGTGAACCTTAGAGTTGAGCCGAGAGAAAAACACGCTGGGTGGTCTTGCCTATACCTATATACATATCTCTGTAGCTATATATCTCACATATGTATTGCATTCATCTCATTTCTTATGCTTATGCCGAATGAAAGAAAAAAAATTAGATAACCACACGTGGGAGTGCTTATAGTGAATTCAAGTGAATTTTTTTTTAAGTGCCTTTTTGGAGCCTGCGACATCGCGGGTGAGGAGGATTGAGGGGAGGAGTTGGAGAGCGCGCCAGGTAGGATTTTTTTCTGTTCTCTGAAATTGAGATTTTTTTTTCGAAGATTTTTTTTTGTTACCTGTGGGAGAGGGGGGAGGGGAAGATGAGGGGGGAGAGAATTAGTAAATTAATTGAGTAATTATGCCCCAGGAGAGAGTGTGTGGATGGATCTGTGTGTGAGAGAGAGAGGGAGAGAGGAAAGAGCGAGATGGCAAATGTAAAGCATCCGCTCTGTTGCGTATGTGTGGCGAGGAGGGAAAAAATAACAACAAAATTCCCTTCTTTTCATCATCGCATCTCTTTTTTCTCTCCCTCCTTCCTATTCTTCCAGGTATTCCACCCATGTGTTATATTGTAATAATGGTGTTAGACGACTGAAGCGGAGAAGGTGGGGAGAGAAAAGAGAGTGAGAGAGAGAGAGAGAGACTTTCCACACGAGAGACAATATTAGGGCCCGCGAGACACGCACAAGAGGAGATGCACGAACTTCCTCGTGTTCCGGACTCCCATGGGGATCACATCGATGAGAAGCTCTTCTCAGATCTGTACGTGAGGACGAGCTGGGTGGACGCAGCCACGGCATTTCAGCAGATTGAGAGTGTAAGGCAACGTGCGAGAGAGGCCACCCACGAAGGCGGCCCCCGAGGCCACCAACACTCTAACCCGGGCTCTGTTTTTTTTTTTTTGGTCGCCGCATTGCAGGGGAAGGCGAGAGGACGTCGGCTGGCTGTGTACATAAGATCTGTGCTTCAGGTGCATCTCTACTCGTTGGGATGCTACCTCCAGAAGCACGCCGGGAAGGTCATCTTCGTGGCCATCCTGGTGCTGAGCTCCTTCTGTGTGGGACTCAAGAGTGCAACGATCCATTCCAAAGTACAGCAGTTGTGGATTCAAGGTAGGGAGACTCTTCTTTTTTCTTGTATAACTATTTTTGGAGTCAATTCGGCATAAAAGAATAATTTTCCATTGATCATGTTGCGTCTCTTTGATCTAATGCTGAAGACACGAAGAGATGGATTTCAGTGGTAAGAAAAAAAAAAGTTATCAAAGGTTTTACACTGGCCCGTCCGCTTGGAGTTTATTTCGTGTGTGGGCGAAGAAGTCTTTCTAAATGGGAGACTAATAAATTGTAAAAAGGGACGCAAAGGGAAAGTGAAGAGAAGGTGGATGGGGAACCGTGCCCTAAAATGTCCTTTACTACATCGTAGGCTCGTGATTACTGAATTTTTTAATTTTTATGTGTTTTTCTTTTTAAGTGAAACACACAAAATTAATATAAATATGATTCGGATAGGGGATTGTGTGATAAATATTATTTATTTATGGGCTTTGATCATTTTAATCATTTTAATTGAAATTTAAAGCGTCTTGGTGGATTCTTGTAGTGATGTTAGATCAATTCGCAGACTCTATTAACCCTACAGTGTGTAATATTTTTTTTATTTTTTTTTATTATCAAATCATTTGGCTTTTCATCATTTTATTTGTTGTTTTTTAAGATAAATAATTTTTTAAAATAAAATTACTCCATTTTTTGTTTTTTTCCTGGATTTTTTTTTTAAATTTTAATCTCGTTTAAAAATAACACTTCATAAGTTAATAAAAATATCAGTTTTTGATTTAATACTAATTATTTAAAAGATTTAAAACAAACAGAAAATAAATATGTTTAAAAATAAATTAAATTTTCAAGTATGAAAATTAAGAGGTTCTCGTTCACTTCATGGTTGCGACATCTTGTAGCACTGGAAATGATCTCTAGAATCCATAATATCGCAACGAAATAAACACTTACAAACTCTTAAACGCTCATTATAGGCCGAATTATTTGAAAAAAAAAAATTTACGGTTTTTCAAAATGGCGGACGTCGAGCTAGAATTTTTGAAAGATCGTTTTAAATCTAGAAAAACTCGAAATTTGAATAAAGAAAAGGGCGCTGTTCGTCGATTTTTGTAAATGCTTAGAAACAAAATGGCGGTTTTTGTTTTAGAAAAAATTAAAAGTTAGCGTGTTATGACTTCTTCAAACTAGATTTATTTTTTTTCATATTGCCTTAATTTTGAATTCTTCAAATTTTTCACAATGGCCACTAAAGGGTTAACTTCAGTAAATAATTTGTTGAAAAGTAATCGAAGAAATTTCAAAGGATGACAATCGCTTTATTCTTCCCAGATGGTGGACGTCTGGAGGAGGAGCTCAAGTACACGCTGAAGTCACTGGGAGAGACGGGCTCATCGACACACCAGCTCGTGATTCAGGTGTCAAAGGAGCCGAACGCGTCGATACTTCACACGCACGCGCTTATGATACATCTAGAGGTGCTGCGACGGGCGACTGCAGTGACGGTGCACATGTTCGACACGACTTGGGGCCTCAAGGATATGTGCTACTCGATGAACGCCCCCAACTTCGATGTTCATCTCATTGAGCAGATCTTCGACAATATCATCCCGTGTGCCATAATTACGCCGCTCGATTGCTTCTGGGAGGGCAGCAAGTTGCTCGGACCCGAGTTTCCCGTTCACATACCGTAAGTCTTTCATCAGGAGAGAGAGATTTTAATGAGCAAATAAGACAGTTTCGAAACATTTTTTTTACTGCAGGGGTTTGGCTAAGAAATTGCAGTGGAGCTCTCTGAATCCGCAACATTTGCTGAAGAACATGGAAGCACTCAACTACCATTTCCCCTCCAAGACGATCGAGAAGTACCTCAAGGGAGCGGGAATAACTACGGGTTACACGGAGAAGCCCTGTCTGGATTTGCGCGATCCTCAGTGTCCAGACACGGCTCGGAACAGAAATTCCACTCAGGTAAGTCTTTTTATCTATTTACCTGAAGTTAGTTTATAGAGGGTTTGCGTCTTGGCTTTAAATAATTACTTATATTTGGTTTGTGTCTCCGCTTTGAAAACTTTCTCTCTACAAGTTTATTTCCTTTCTAACAAGTATCCAAAGGGTGCCTAAGGACTCTCCAATCTAATACCATTCGAGAAATGTGCATTATTTAGCCGAGACACATACCTTCTTTCAGCTGAGTTTCAAAAAACTTCATTTGAGCCTGTAAATAGCACTTTTTATTGATTTTATCTTGCTCTTTCGTCTAGTCTCTGGACATTGGGGCAGAATTGACTGGAGGATGTTATGGCTACGCTACTAAATACATGCACTGGCCGGAAACCCTAATCACTGGTGGAGCAGTGCGTAACAGAACGGGCCACCTAAAGAAGGTCACTGCCCTGCAATCGGTAGTGCAACTTATGGGCGAACGCGAAATGTACGAGTACTGGAACAATCACTACAAGGTACACCACGTAAGCTGGAGTCCCGAGAAGGCGACTGCAGTACTTACGGCGTGGCAGAAGAAGTTCTCAGTTGAGGTAAGAATTTTAAAAAAATATATCCTTAGATAGATTCCTTAGATATCCTTAAATAGATCCTTCAAATAAGAATTTAATCTCCCAACAGCTTTATGTAATAACTTTTTAACTGCAGGTCAGCAAAATCGTAAAGATGGATGAACTCACCACGTCCTACAATATGTTCGCCTTCTCATCGGCGGCTCTGGATGAGATCCTGGAGAAGTATTCAAATCCCAGTCCTATGGGATTAGCAATCGGCGTGGTGACAATTGTAGTGTACGCCGGAATTGTCCTGTCCAATTTCCAGAATCCCGTTCGCAGTCAAATGGGCCTCGGGATAGCAGGAGTTCTGCTCGTGGGCGTATCAACGGCGGCTGGTTTGGGTTTTTGTGCTCTTCTGGGGATCTCCTTCAATGCCGCCACAACTCAGGTTGTGCCCTTCCTGGCTCTGGGCTTGGGTGTTGATCACCTCTTCCTGCTCTCTCATGAGTACTCAAAGCAGACCAATGAGGAGCAAACGGCGGGAATCCTCAAGAAAGTGGGGTTGAGTGTCTTCGTGAGTGCTGCCTGCACCACCGGATCCTTCTTGGCTGCTGTCCTGATTCCAGTTCCGGCATTGCGTCTGTTCTGCCTGCAGGCAGCTATTTTGCTCACTTTCAACCTCGCCGCCGTGGTGATTGTTTTCCCGGCTCTCATCTCGCTGGATATGCGTCGCAGACGCGCCAACCGGATTGATTTACTCTGTTGCTGCTTACCCCCAATGCCTGAGAAGACGGTGAAGCAGCACAACAAGGCGGCCACCTTTCATTCGGACAATCTAACCGAGTGCTCCTTCAGCAACTTCCTGCGCTTCTCCCTGGTGGAGTTCATCGAGCGCTGCTACGTGCCCTTCCTCATGAGACGCATCGTGAAGAGTGCCGGAATGACGGTGTTCGCCATAGCGCTGGCTTTTGGTCTGTACGGCACGCTGAAGCTTCAGGATGGCCTCGAATTGACTGATCTGGTGCCGAAAAACTCCGAGGAGCATAAATTCTTGCACGCCCAGGAAAAACTCTTTGGCTTCTACTCCATGTTCGCTGTGACTCAGGGTGACTTTGAGTATCCGATGAATCAGAAGCTCCTGCATGAATACCATGAGGCATTCGTGAGGGTGTCGCATGTGAGGAAGAATGACAATGGTGGATTGCCAGACTTCTGGTTGGGACTCTTCAGGGACTGGCTGATGGATCTGCAGAAGGCCTTCGACAGGGATTTCGTCCAAGGCAGGATAACGCAAGAGAGATGGTTCGCCAATGCGTCGGATGATGCGATTCTGGCCTACAAATTGCTGGTGCAAACAGGACATGTGGACAATCCGATAGATAAGAGTCTGGCCACGCAGAATCGCCTCGTGGATCACGAGGGTGTTATCAATCCCAAGGCATTCTACAATTATCTGTCGGCTTGGGCGTGGAATGATATTCTAGCCTATGGAGCGTCTCAAGTAAGTTTGTCAAATTAGTCGGATTAGTAGACATTTAAAATCTAGTTAGACTATAATATCTGAAAATATTTTAAAAAAAATTCTACAAAGAACTGATAAATTCTTTTTAGACGAGTTCAATCCTAGTAAATCTCGTCTAAAAGTAGATTACTTCTATTTTTGGCTTATCTATTCTCCTATTCCGGAAAATAATCGTAGAATAATACTCTTTAATTTGATTTTGTAATTAAAATAATAACTTGGAAATTGGACACTTCCTTTTTAGACGAGATTAATCCAACTGAATCTCGTATTACTCTCTCTTCTAGGGAAATCTGCGACCTGAACCTCGTGAATGGTATCACTCGCCCAGTGATTTTGAACTGAAGATACCCAAATCTGCTCCACTGACCTACACACAGCTGCCGTTCTTCCTCCATGGATTACACGATACGACAGAAATCAAGGCGACCATCATGCAAATCCGGGAGATTTGTGAGAAATTTGAATCTCGCGGTCTTCCAAACTATCCCTCAGGTGAATTTTAATATTTTGACTTGAATAATTTTTTTTTAAGCAATAATTAGAGTTTTATGATCGAGTCTCATAAAACAACAGTTTCTGCATAATGAAGCGCTCGCGATGGGAAAAAACAAAACAACATTTTATCACTTGTGGGAATATATTTTTTGTGCAAATTCCAGGTATCCCCTTTACGTTCTGGGAGCAATATATGAATCTGCGAGAGAATTTGACTCTGGCTCTGGGCGCCGCACTGGGGATGGCCTTCATTCTCGTGGCGATTGTCCTCCTGTCACTCTGGGGGGCCTTTCTCATCGTCTTCTGCGTGGTGGCCACACTGATTCAGCTCCTCGGCATCATGACATTGCTCGACATCAAGCTCTCAGCCATTCCCGCTATCATTCTCGTGCTCAGCATCGGCCTCAGTGTCTGTTTTACGATCCACATATCTCTGGTGAGAGACTTTTACGATACATATATATGTCTTCATTCTTTCCTTTGTCGAATTTGTCGGCGACTTCACTCTCGTGGGTCAATTTAATGGGAAGAAATTTCACCACAATGATTACCCTTTTTCTCAATTAGTCATTTTTCACGAGTGATTTATGGGTTAATTAACATTAGATATGCAGGAAATTAGATTTTGCTTTTATTCCTGAAGTATATCAACCGATTTTGAGGTAGTTTAATGTTTGGACGAGAGATTAAGATGTGGAATTCTTACAGTGTGTTAACTCCAATACAGTTAAAAGTATAGTTTGCGGACAAAAGTAAGATATAAGATATATGCAAAGATATAAGATAACTAATTATTCCAATAAAAGGAATTTTCTCAACTTTTTAAGATTTAATAGGGTCAAGTAACCCCTTTTGGCCACTTCAAGCTTTCAATGTAGGTAATACAACTTTTATAGATTTTATCAGATTCAAAATACATTTTTCATAGAGATGCTTTGAAGTAATGACTCTCAATAAGGTAAGTGCGGTAGGGATCGGCCAGATAGATTATTTTGTTAAAAATTCGACGAGAACAGTGATTCTATATCTATAGATTAAATTTGAACTAACGCAATACATCTAATTTAGATCTTATTGCATTAGTTCATATTTAATCTATAGAATCAATATTCTCGTCGAATTTTTTAGCAAAATAATCTATCTGGCCGATGGGAGTTTCAGGGCCGATCCCTCTACTGCACTTACTTTATAATAAGTCGATTTCCCAAGAATTTCTTGATGTC
>CAKKOB020000001.1:225780-236247 GCA_918844115.2 Phlebotomus perniciosus
TTAATATTCTTATAAAATCGCGTAATATATGTATCAGAGCAAAATTTAGTTAATAAGGAAGCTGATTAGTGTGTAAAAATTAAATAATAGTACAAGAAAAACATAAAAAATCGCTAAGAGATTTCTGGCTACTCTTAGCAAATTTCATACCAAAGCCAGATTTTCTCCATGAATGTTCACCTCGGTGAGAAATTATTTTAATTTTGTGCAATAAATCGCTATAATTTATGATCTAAAGGTAGATATCGTTTCCTTTAAACATAGCACACAAAATATTACTCATTTCGTACTTCTCCGATCTCTTAATTATTGTAAAATCAGCAATTTATTCGAAGTGGCGGAAATTTACGGTACCTATTGGCCATAAGGGGTTACTTGACCCTACTAGGATTTAAAAGTCCCCTAATATCCCCGTTTGGTAGCTGCACTGTTAACAATTTTTTCACACCTCTGTCGTGCAGGCCTTCATCACTGCCGTCGGGGCGAAGGATCGTCGCATCCGGATCGCCCTGGAGTACGCCTTGACGCCCGTGATTCACGGCATTGTGACAACAACGCTGGCCATCGTGATGCTCTCCACGTCGCCGATAGAGTTCATTGTGCGTCACTTCTTTCTGCTCCTCCTCGCGGCTGTTTTCGTTGGCGCCGTGAATAGCTTGTTCTTCTTCCCAATCGTGCTGAGTCTCGTGGGTCCGTCGCCGGAGATTGTGCCACTAGCGCATCCGGATCGCATCTCGACACCGTCACCACGTCCCTGTCGCCGCAGTCGCAAGAGCCACAAGGTGGTGACGGTGAAGGATAGGAGCTTCCTCAGGGATGGCCAGTCACGACAGAAGGGCGTGGGCAGTGCGATGGAGAAGGAGCCATCGCTGACGACCATCACGGAGGAGCCGCACTCGTGGCAGAGCTCAGCATCGTCCATGCACGACGTGGGCGGGACGCGCAGCAACATCACCCTCCAACCCGAAGTTACCGTGCAGCAGGAGGACCGGGAGGGCAAAGTACAAACTGTGACGATACGATCATCGCTCAAGTCGCAGAGTCTGGATCTCGAGACCATCCAGCTGATTTCCCTGACTGACAAAGTGGAGAGCAAGAAGCTCACCACGCCGTCCATCGTGAAGACGGAGGTGGAGCTCGTGACGCCAGGATGCTGCCCGGCGTCCGGCAGTAGTTAGCGTCTAAGTGCATTTACACACACACAACGTAACAATAATGGAATTAATATTAATTGACGATTGAGAGAAAAATCTATGATTAATTAGTCCGGGAACAACTCTTCAGTGCTCAAGGACAAACCCTTTTTTTATTTATATTTATATCTACTTTTGTAATAAAGTCTTATAGGTTGAAGATAAATCGTATTGAGTTTTTATTGTTGATCAAGAGGGAGATTTGGCCAGAAATGATAAACAGGTGAGTGGAAGAACGCAAAAAACCTTGGAAGTATTAATCCTTAACTTTCAAGCAAGAATTTCAGAGTTACAACTATCGCTGTGATCTTCCAGATATGATCGGCTCGGATCGGCCTAATCAAAGTTAACTCTAATAATCGATCTTAAATTGGGGGGGGGGGTGTTCCGACATCCCTAGATTTCAAAAAAATATCCGCTCTTATTGCAAATGAAGTTAAGTGGAAAAGTGATTGTTTCCTAACATGAAATCATGAGTAATGGAGGGTAATAAGTACATAATGCTCATTCAGCTGGCACTCGTTACACACTTGTTATATTTTTTCCCTTTCAAAAATTTCAAAACTGTTTCCAGCATCGTCAAAACTCCCACCAGTTAGCGCTCGCGATGGCAAAGAGATTGTCAAGCGACGCCATATTTCCTTCTTTTCTCAGCTCCTCTGTCTCAAAGACGAGATCATCATCCACTTTCTGCTCTGTTTATCGAGTGATTTAGCAAAATGCAGAAGGTAATATCACACGCAAACTCTCCTTAAGACCTTGGTGATTAACCCAAATGTTTTTGTTTACAGAAAAGAGAGCCCATACAGGCAGTGCAGGTGTTTGGACGCAAGGTGAGTTGTTGAACCTCAAAAACTATTGAACACGTGTTGGAAGTGGAAGTGCTTGAAACTCACCGAAATCCTTGGTTTCCTTGTAGAAAACCGCCACTGCCGTTGCCTACTGCAAGCGCGGACGTGGTCTGCTGAAGATCAATGGTCGCCCACTGGACACAATTGAGCCAAAAGTGTTGCAGTACAAACTGCAGGAGCCTCTGCTGTTGCTCGGCAAGGAGAAGTTCGCCGGAGTTGATATCCGCGTGAGGGTCAAGGGAGGTGGTCATGTGGCTCAGATCTATGCCATCCGCCAAGCCATCTCCAAGGCTCTTGTTGCCTTCTACCAGAAATGTGAGAAGAGAAAAATCCATAAAAAAAACTAAACAGGAATTAATTTGATCCATTTCTGCTTTCAGATGTCGATGAAGCCTCCAAGAAGGAGTTGAAGGACATTCTCATTCAGTACGACAGAACCCTCCTGGTGGCGGATCCTCGTCGCTGCGAGCCCAAGAAATTCGGTGGACCCGGTGCTCGTGCTCGCTACCAGAAATCCTACCGTTAATCCCGAGTGGAAGCGTCAAATTTGTATTTTACAAAAACATCAATACAAAGGATTTCCCTCTGAATCACTGAGTTTTCTTCCTGAGCGGTTCAAGGAGTCTTCTCACAATCTCTGGCCCATTCCACATGCCATTGAGCATGAGTTGCCAGTACAGGAAAGGCATGAAGTGCTTCTTCAGCAGAAACATTGTGAAACGCTCCCTATTCTGTGGCACCGGAAATGTCTCCAGGGGTTGCAGGTTGTAGTCAAATTCCGCGAGAATGCAAGTATTGTATCCAGTAACGAGGGGACAAGAGGCGTAGCCATTGTAGGAAGCACCTGGGATCCTCCCTTCCATCACAGCCACCAGATTCCGATAGACAACGGGAGCTTGAGCCGCCGCAGAGGCGGCTGTCTTGGAATTTGGTGAGCTCGAGCAATCCCCAATAGCGAAAATATTTCCATACTTGACGTGCTGAAGGGTATCCTTGTCTACATCCACAAATCCAGCAGCATTTGCCAATCCCGATGATTGGAGAACTTCCGGCGCAGCCATTGGGGGAGTTACATGAAGCAGAGAATATTCAGTGGTGTGTTCCTCTCCGGGCTTATCAAGGTTCTCAAACACGGCTAAATTCTTCCCTGGAATGACTTGTTTCAAGTTCGTCCGGAGATTTACGTTGATTCCGCGATGTTCAACCACTTTCCAGAGGGCATCGGCATAATGTTTGACCCCAAAAAGCACCGGAAGGGCAGTGTTGTAGATGATCTGGGCATCCCTTCGTTTCCTATTCTTCCTCAGGAAGTGCTCAGAGATGTAAACAACCTTCTGGGGGGCTCCTGGACACTTCACCGGAGAATTAGGAAAGGTGAAGACGGCATTTCCCTGTTGGAACTTCTGCAGCGCCTCTAGGGTGCGATTGACATACTTGGGGGAGTAATTGGAGCAGACATTACCCCCAGGAATGGCCAGAGCCTCAAGGAGACCGGGAATCTTGTCGTATCTCAGCTCCAGGCCAATAGCAATCACCAACTGTTCGTACTCAATCCGATCGCCGCTTCCGGTGACAACAGCATTGGCTGATGGTTCGAATCCCGTCACACTATCCTTCACCCAAGTGGCCAGTGAGGGCAGAGTCTCCTTCATGGGAGCTACTGAATCCTCCAGATTCTTCATTCCGCCTCCAACGAGCGTAAACATGGGCTGATAGTAGTGACTCTGGACGCAAACAAAAACACAGTCACACATAAACTAATAAAATATTAAAGATTCTCACCTCTGACGGCTCCAGGATAAACACTTTCCCAGGTCCCAGCTTGGAGGACAACTTGGCCGCCACGGAACATCCTCCGGATCCACCGCCAATGACCAACACTTTACACTGGCGATTACTGCCACTTGCATGGCTGACAGAGAAGAATCTCTGGGATGATTTGATAGCACCACAGATCACAGACGGTCTCACATTCCAACAGTGATGCAACATCTTGCCGGGAGTGGAATTTCAGGGCGAGAAGAGCAGGTTCAAGGCTACCGATGCAATCATGAGATCCACCGGTGATTCAATTGTTCGCCACGGCGCTGTCAACCGGCCGGGTTCTTAAATCAAATTTGAAAATCTTACCAGTAAAGTCTGCAGGGAAAAACAATGAAGGATTTTGGTGGAGCTTTTTAATAATTTATACACAGTTCACTATCTCCTTTTTACGAATTTGTTAATCATATTTTCTAGAGTCCTTAGGACTCTTAGAATAAAGAAAAATTTACTTTTATTCTGATGCAAATCGTTTCCTAATACTTCGGCTATTAACTACCTGGAGCGCCACCAGCGAGGTCGCCTGCGCGCCATCTGGGCCGCCCCAAATCACCTGATTGCATTGGTGTTAGTGAGTTGCAAGAAGAGACAAGGTGAAAGAAGGAAAAACAGTGGGATAGACGCAAAAGGGCTCTGCAAAAATCATCCAGGCAAGGTGGCGACATTTCCGGGAAGTTCACAGAGACGGGGTTCAGCCATGTGCTCCCACCCCTGCGACGAGGCGGTCATTGCCACAAATGACGACGCGAGTGAGTGCAAGAGGAGTGCCGTTCATCTGGGCTACTGGCAGGACGACTACCTGGGCTACTTCGTGAAGAATCCCGCCGAGAGGAAGGCACCCGAGATCAACAGGGGCTACTTTGCTCGTGTTCGTGGCGTTGAGCTCTGCATTGAGAAGTTCCTGCACAAAACCGCGGGCAGTCCGTGTCAGATCATCAATCTGGGCTGTGGCTTCGACACTCTCTACTGGCGCCTCAGGGAGTCCGGCCATCAGATCACCAACTTCATTGAGCTGGACTTCCCCACAGTCACGGCGAAGAAATGCTACGCCATTAAGCGCAACAAGCGCCTCCTGGAGAAGATTCATGTGGCCGAGGATGGGGAGGTGCGTCTCAGTTCAACGGATCTCCATGCCAGCAACTACCACATCATGGGTGTTGATCTGCGGAGCATCGATGAGGTGCACAATAAGCTCAATCAAGCAGAGATTGACTACAGCATCCCCACAATCTTCCTCGCTGAATGCGTTCTAGTCTACATTGAAACACAGAATTGCCACAATCTCCTCAAGTGGCTGGCCACGCAATTCCCCACCTCCGTCTTTGTCAACTACGAGCAAGTCAACATGAATGATCGCTTCGGTGAGGTGATGCTGGGCAATCTGCGAGCTCGTGGCTGCAATCTGGCCGGCGTGGATGCGTGCACATCGCTGGAGACGCAAGTTGCGCGCTTCCTGGACTGCGGCTGGCATGGAGCACGCGCCTGGGACATGGTGCAGGTGTACCAGAGTTTGCCGAATGCCGAGAGGCAGCGAATAGAGCGCATCGAGATGTTAGATGAGGGGGAGTTGCTGGTGCAGCTCTTCCAACACTACTGCATCACAATCGCCTGGATCAAGGAACTTTTTCAGGATATTGAGATCACCGTGGAGAGGAGGATGTCATCCCTTAATATTGACTAAAGTCTCTGGGATGAGGAATAAAATACTTATGTGGACAAAAAATGCTTCTCATTTGGGGACTTGGGAGGAATGATTTTCTGGGTTTCGGGAGGTTTTCTTAATAAAGATTTTGATTCTGGAGGCTTTGGAAAAGTCTGCTCAAGGTTTGAAAATCTTCAGAAAACGCTTATTTTGTTAGAGCACCGCAAGTGGCGCTTCTGTTGCATTGAGCCTTTGCAAAAATGGCGGTCTTTTCAGGGGAAAAATTGATAAGGTAAACGCAGTGCGTACCGACAGTGAAGCTCGTACCGACAGATGTATTATTTTCTTAGCGAATCTATGCATGTGTCGGTACGAGCTTCACTGTCGGTACGTACTGCGTTTACCTTATTCAGATTTCTGATATTTCTCTTTGGATTTAATCAGGAAAGTGTTTGTCTAGCGAAGTATAAGAAACTTGAGGTTGATCAAAACCCAGCTAAAAAAGTTAGATATGTGTATAGGCTAATATGAACTCTTGAATCTTGATTTGCAAATAGGTTTGTGCCTTCGCTTATAATAGGTCTGTTTCAAAGTCATTATGTTTTTTCCGAAAGGATTTATATGAAAAACTATTGCTCTTATTAAAAGGAAAACACTGCGTTCTCGCAAAGGCTCTTCAACTCGTCTCTAGGTTTATTCAAAGCGAAAACACAAACCCGTTCTACCTTTTTACTGAATTTCGCCCAGTTTCTGATCTATCTTATGCTGAAGGAAGGGTTAACAAGACTCCCAATTTTTCTTCCCCCAAAATCTTCCCAACTGAAACATTTTGTCTCTATTTATTGTATTTTATTCCTTGATTCTTCGATACAGGTTCATTTATTGTATAAAAATATTGTGTTATTAACTAAGTGTCTGTGGAAGAAAATAAAGAACTCATCATGTGAAATTCTCCAGGAAACTAAAATGTTTTTTTTTTATTCATAATTCAAATTCAAAGAGGGATGATACAATTAAAATTCAAATAATAATTTTTTGCTCTCGTCGAAAAGAAAGAGAAAAAACGGAAGAAATCATAAATTGAATGGAACGAGAAAAAAAACCGCCACCTAAAAATTCAGAGATTTGCCCATCATCAAGAGGGAATCGACGAAAAATACTTGAAAATTCACGTGGAACCTCTCTTCCTTCTCCTGATCTTGCGCACGCTCATCAACTTCACTTCATACTAGCCCAAAAATGTAACCTGTCGCGAATCTCTCCGGGGATTTTTCTGTTTTTTTGTTGTCGTTTTTTGCCTTTTCTGTTTTTTTTTTCATCATCTTTACTCCATCTTGCCGGAAGTCACCACTTGTTGCTTGGCCTGATGAGCCTGAAGCACAGCCACAGCCTCCTCCACCTTGGCCTTGAGTGACTCACTGTGCTCCAACATATGCAGCAACTCCGAATTATCAATCTCCAGCAACATTCCCGTGATCTTGCCCGCCATCTGTGGATACATGTTCTCAATGAGCGGAAACAGTCGCTCACCCAGCATCTGCTTCTGCTCCGCCGGCAGTGCCGAGGCCAACATGGATGACGTGAGGGGCTCCTGTCCCTTCACATGCACCGCCTGCTGGACCGGCTGAGCCGCTCCCAACGGCACCATCTGCTGCTGCGGATTCCTCATATTTGTCGTGTACTTGAATCCCGTACGGCCAGCATTCGCCACCGGAGCCGATATCTGTCTCCCTTGAATCTGTCCAGCCGTATTCTGTTGTCCCGTTATCGGACGTGCGACATTCCTCAAGGACGCCTGGGCATTCTGTCCCGCCTGTCCGGACTGCTGATTGGATCTCACTCCACCTCCACCGCCCGGTCTGTATTGAGCCGCCGCCCCACCAGATGACAGATTCGGATACCCAGCTGTCGGCACACCAACCGCCACAGCCGTTGAATTGGCATTCTGCACTCCTCCCGACTGCCGGATGGCCGGCTGAGTCGCCCAGCGTGGTGTCGTCCTCAGCTGTGTCATCTGAGGTCCATAGAAGCGCTGCGTGGGCGGAATTGAGGGCACAAAGTACCCAGCAGCTCCACTCGGCTGATATATCTGTCCCATCTGTTGCATCCTCATATTAGCCATCCGCTGCATGTACTGCGACGCCAAATGCGCCTTCCTATCCTCCTTGCGCTGCGCCAACGCCACATACAGCGGCTTTGTGCCCACAATTCGCCCATTCATCTCCGTAACAGCGCGTGTCGCCTCATCCGGGGCCGAGAAGCAGACAAAGCCGAACCCCTTGGAGCGACCGTCCTCCATCATCACCTTAGCTGATGTTATTGTGCCAAACTGGGTGAACTCCTTGCGCAGAATCTCATCATCAATTGTATCATCGAGATTCTTCACATACAAATTCACCCCCTGACTGCGACTCAATCGCTCATTCTTGATCTGTTCGAAGCGACGCTTCAGCTCCATCTGACGTTCGGCCTTCTTCTGCGCCCGACCCACATACAGCGTCTTCCCATCTGTCAACTCCTTTCCATTCAACGCCGACACGGCGGACTCAGCCGCTTCAGCATTGTCGAAGGCCACAAAGCCAAAGCCACGCGACTTGCCGTCGTCCTTAATCATCACCTGCAAAATACAAATCCCGACAATTAGTCTCTCCAATCAATCTTTTAATCATTTTGCCAAAATTGGGGCGAAAAGGAATCTTGTCTGTTTGTTTAACCCTTTAAAGTCCATTTGGCTGGTTATTCCCAAAATTTTTCTATATATGAAACTCTTTATGGATATTTCAATGAGAAATTCTCAAGAATCTTAAAAGTTCTTCTTAAAAGTTCAGCCTAAAAATTTAGGATGAGAAAGCTTAAATACCTAGACAAAAGGCAAGTCTTGGTAATTATGAAATAACTTAAAAAAAAAATTCAGAACGTTTTGGTCCTTCGAGTAAAAGGAACTTCATTCTGGCAAACATACACAAAAAGATGATAAAATAAATATATTTTTCCCCTGGTTATTTGGTGAAATTTTATTTGTTCTGCCCCTAAGAGATAACTCATCACACGATTTACTCGAAGATGTTCCATATCTCAAGCCCAGAGGCCATCAAATACAAAATTTCTGCATTCAATGTGAAAATAAAAATTGCGATAAGATAGGGATGAACATGTCTCTCTCTCTCTCTCAATAATGGAATTGTTCTGCTGACGCACAACGTAACTTTCCCTCTGGAATTTTACACCATTTCTTCTCTTCGTTTTTTTAATATCAACATCCGGAAAATTCTAATTCACATTTTTCTCAGTAATTGTAACGGAATTTAAATTTTTATTTATTATTTTTTACTTTGGAATGAGAGAAATACTTTTTTCCCTCCACTTGCTCGCCTTCTCCAGCAGCACAAATTGGAACTTTCTCTTTGCCAAATTCATTAGCCATTCCCCGCGCTCTCGTGCAAAGTAAATCAAAACTAACAGTTAACACAACTCTTTTTTTTAACACTCAAAAGATCACAAGGCGATTTTTGGATAGTCAAATACGAAGAGTTTCGAGTGCGTTTCATTTGACAACAAAAGTCAAGACAAAGTAACAGGAAAACGGAAAGAAAAAGAACCCGGAAACATTTTCGTAATCTTTCGTAAAAGCGTATGAAAATAACTTGATTTTAAATGTTAGAATGAAGAAATCTAAAAAATATTTTCCGGTTATCAATTTTTGAGACTTTGTTTTTGAGAATTAGGTTCGAAAACTTAGTAATTTCTAACATAAAAACTCTGAAAATCTACAAAAAAAAATCAGAAACCGAGTCTCTACTTCATGTGATCAACCATAAGTTTTCTAACATCCCAACAAAACCAGATGAAATATATTTAAACGGGAAAAATGATAGTATAGAAACAATTCTAACCTTGTGACTTGTAATGGCTCCGTACTTTTCGAACATGGTTTTGAGTGTCTCATCACTGAGTTCATCACCAAAGTTCTTCACGTAGACATTTGTGTAGAGCTTCGCCTTCTCGCCGAGCTCCTTCTCGCGCTCCTTGCGCGGGATGAAACGTCCCACGAAGACCTTCTTCCCATTGAGCAACATACCGTTCACCTTATCAATGGACGTATTGGCCGACTCTTCAGTCTCAAAATGGACAAAGCCGTAACCCTTGGAGGAGCCCTTCTCATCCTGGGCCACCTTGCAGCTCAAAATATTGCCAAAGGCCGAAAATGTGTCATACATGGCCTTATTGTCGATGCTCTTGTCCAAATTCTTAATGAACACATTCCCCACACCGGACTTCCTCAGCGACGGATCACGCTGGGACCACATAATGCGAATCGGTCGGCTCTTCAGCAAGTCAAAATTCATAGTATCCAGGGCACGTTCAGCTGTAAAAGAGACAATATTTGTGACGTAACAACACAATGTGAATATTGGCAAATATTTTTCCGTCTGCACATTTTTCAACTCCAGTCTCTGGGTGATTTTTATTTGAGGAAGAGAGACTGAGAGGATTAATTTATTTGCTAAAGGAAATTTTCCAATGACTAGCAAATAAAATTTGTTTTTGATAAAATGTTTCTATTTTTCTTGTTTTGGCGCATCAAAATACAATCAATTCATGTCAACTATATATATATACTTTGAATTGTTATCAGAGTGTCCACAATAAATGCATTATTCAGTGGGAAGTGGTTACATAAAATTTGCAAAACTAAAATCTTTTCAGATAGGAATTTTAAATGTTGATCCGATTTTCAAGTCAATTGGAATATATCGGTGAAGTAACAGACAAATTGGGTTAATCAAGTAATTACGGGTGCTATTCTGAATTTCAGTTTTAAAACGAGTGGCAATCCTAGATTGCGAACGTGGAATTCTTACAGATTATGCCAAGAAAATTGATCAGTTTTTATTACGTCTTTGAATTTTCAAAAATTTCTTGTTGACTTTAGCGCCACTAGCGGTGGTCGGATGAACTT
>CAKKOB020000001.1:236347-249995 GCA_918844115.2 Phlebotomus perniciosus
TATAGCGCCATCTTGTAATTTACCCCCACTTATGTACCTTTGCCGAAAACCGCAAGTTCCTATCTATAACGGTTCTCTCGCTATAACAATTCTCCGGCGGAAGGCCGGACGGACGGCCGGCCGGAAAAAATCAATTTTTGGCCACCCACTTTTTCGTGATCAGTGAGACCCAAAACACCCCCCCTCCCCTGTCTCAGACCGGTCTGACCACTTTGGTATTTTGTGACGACCGCAATAGTGGAATCTGTAAGAATTCCACTAAAAAATAATTCTTTAAAATCAATAAGTTATCAATATATTTTTATCGATTGACCTAATAATTGAAATTCGTGGAAATAAACTAATTGAATATTTTTTGGGAAATATAGGAATTTAAAGAAATTGAACTTTTATGGCTGTTTCAAATCCAGCTAATATTAATATTATGGTTCGTCAGAAGTCGTTAAGGCCGAACCAACCAAATTTTTAGCCATTTTTAAAGAGATTCGAAAGAAAAATCTACTGAAGTTAATTGTTTAGTAATAAGCAGGTATTTTTGGAACTCAGAATAAGTGACTAGACTAGACAGTTTAATAGCTTTTTAAAGACATAAGCTGGTAGTTCTTACCATTTTAACTGAACTCAAAATACTTAAGCTCAGCTAAATGATTAGCATTATCCCAAAATGTATTTCTGCACTGAAGTCATAAAAAATGTTTAAAATCTAGTTCAGCCTTAAATTTGGTCAACTAATGAATCTTATTAACAGGAATAAACCATTGAAACCTATTCCAGTGAACCAACCGCGATAGCCGGTCTAATTTTGTGTAGTTTAGCAGAATCTTCAGATTATTCAGCAAACATAGAGTTCACGTAGCAACTCTTTGGCAATTAAAATTTTAGCAGACTTTAGTAATTTGTTTTTAGTCTTTTTGCAAAAAATAAATGTAAATTCTAAAAAAAAGCCCAAAGCAAAAAGTTTTCGAATTATAGTGTGCAAATATAAGTTGTTTATGTAACATTATATTTTTACGTCCCGTGATTGATCTTTTATCTTCGCAAATCTCTTTATCGTCAAGGTTCTTTTATGGTCAAATTAAAAATCTCTTAACATTAAAAAAAATACCTTATCTCGAATAGCACCCACATTTCCCCTTCACATTTTTACCAACTTTTTTTTTGTGAAACGTGGCTCAAAAAAGCGCGCGTGGTGCCACAATTCCACCCCTAGAGCAAAAATTTCTTCTCCCTGAGAAGGCGCCGGGAATGTGGAATTTTTTCACTCTGGGGCGCACACACACGCCCATTTTCACGTCCGTGAGCCGCAAGGGGCGCGCGTGTGTGAGTGGCGCACCAAAAATCCGAGGGAAAACCCAAAATGGCGGCCACACACGTGGTCAAAAAATTGCAGAAAATCGGAGAGCAAAGCAGAAGGCATTGGAGGGTGACTCACCGTCAGCGGGCTGCTGGAAGTTCACATAGGCGTACCCCAGGGAGCGACGCGTCATCATGTCGCGGCACACTCGGATGGACATCACGGGGCCCGCCGTGGAGAATTTCTCGAACAGCATTGCCTCGGTGATGTCTTGATGGAGGTCTCCAACGTATAGAGATGCCATTTTTGGGGCTACCACGAGTTCTTTGCGTCTGCAAGGGATCAAAAGGCATTTAGTGGTACCGCCATAGCGCCCCATTCCGGGCGTCGCCACTCACCTATTTTGTGGAAAATCAGAAAGTGTGTCACGCTACTTATCGACGATGGTGAAATCGTTCACTCCGGGTGAAAAAAATGTCGGATTCACTTAGGTTGCTTTTCTTGTTGTTTTTTTTTTCCTTTCTATAAAACAGTTCTTAAAGTAACACAAAATTTTATGATTTTTAGAGTTTTTTCAATTTTTTTGGGTTTTTTATGTATTTTTTATATTTTTTTTAGGTTTTTTTATGATTTTTTTGCTAGAGAATGTGTGGTCTAATCCATCACTTCCCGTAAATGAAAAACGAATAGTGAAGGTGAAGAGAGAACAAAAGACAAATGGCTGCTGCGATGCGCACGCGGCAGCGGTGGATACGGTAACTGAAAATTTCCCTTATATGAGGGAACACTTTTGGGATATTTTACACCCCGGTGATCCCGGCTGAACAGCAAGCAGTGAATCGATATACAACAGGAAATGAGGTAAAAGTTCTTGAACCAAAAATTGGGTTAATATAAAAGTAATCCATGAAAAATTTACTTGTCTTAGGAAGAGCCTATTATATTTTATATTCAATAGTATATTTATTTAATAATTTTTATGTCTCACAAAATATGAGAAAATAGAAAATCATGTAAGATTTTTTCTCAAGACATCAAAGTTTTAATTAATTATAGAAGAAAGTTATGTTCTTTGCATTATACGTTTATATTCTACCAAAATACTTGCTATAGATTTTATTTAATTTTCCCACAATTCAGCCGAAAAATGTGGTTTTCCTGTAAATTTTTGTTTCGTCATGATTTTCATAGCTAAATAACAATTTTCCATAGGTACGTTGGGTATCAATTTAATTCCTTCAATTTAGTAAAATTCAACCAAATCAACGCAACCGTCAATTCTCGTTCGATTTTAATGAGATTAGACGTTCTCGAAAGCTGAAGTAATTCTCTAATAGATTTTCTGGGCATGAGAGCGATTTGAGAAAAATTTTCATATTTTAAGTTGAAAATCGACCTTTTTTGGGGTATTTTTATATGAAAAATGCCCGAAAAACTCGCCAAACCGTCAATTCTCGTTCGATTTTAGTGAGATTAGACGTTCTCGAAAGCTGAAGCATAGAAATCATGATTGATTTATGATTTCTCTGGACGAAGATATTAGACGAGAAGGAAAATGTCAGGCTGACGAAAATTTTCTGCGGAATAAACCTCTCGATTAGCAGAAAAAATTTGAAGAGAGCCCAAAAAATTTATTAAAAATTTAATTTAATTTTCAGAAATCTTGCGAATTTGGGCTTTTCTTGCCTTTTTTGCATGTTAAACGATCGGATCTCTCACTCACTCGTATTGCTTTCAATATCTGTTCTCTCGCTCTATTTAACATGTTAGCCACGGGGTGTTAAATGCACCAATGAGGACGATGGAGGATTACAAGGTAGGCCTAAATTTTCTACTTTTTTCTCTGATTCAAGATTCACACTAAAAATTTAAATTTAACTCTTAAACTCTCACATAACCTAAAAACATGAAGTAGAACGGGTTAAAAGATATTGAAATGAACGCGAGTGAGTGAGAGTTCCGACCGTTTGACAGTCCAAAATCGCCGTGGGAGAGTCTAAAAGTTAAATACAGTATTCTGCAAGCAAAACTAACTATTTTATGCTATTCATCGGGCATTTTTACCAGTGCAAATGTCCTTGAATTTTGTAAGTGTAGAAAATCCACAAGATTTTTGATTTTTTAAACTTAAAATTTAATAAATAAATAAACTTAAAATTTTTATTCTGTAACTATTTTTCTGGCCTTGTGGCTTGATAGCTGGGGCCGTAAAAATTAAAAGACAAAAAATAATTATTGTTTCAATTTACAAGTGGCATAGCCAAAAATTGCACACTACTTATATTTCCCTTAGATGTAAGTGGTACATTTTATGAGTGTTGCCAGTGTATCAAATCAATTTCCCTGCCGGGTCAGGTAAATTGTCCTAGAATATCCCGCTTCTGCGTCAATGAAGCGTAGAAATGAGCAGAAAACCCCCAAAAAGGCAATGATTTCCGCAGAAACTTAATTGATAAATCATACTTTGATTTTAGACAGCGTCTGCAACCATAAAAACCATTGGGGGTGGCTATTTATGTGCGGTGACAACGCTAAATTGCGGCGTCTTCATGCCATTCTAGTACAATTTCCCCGGTGGCGCCGGGGATATTTGCATTGCATCGGGCATCCCGTCCTTCTCTCTCTCTCAGCATTTGCCAATCCGCGAGGCATTTTCTCAAACGCCGAAAAAAGCAGTGGAAAATATATCTTTGAATAGAAAAGCCACTTTAATAGTGAACTGCTCAAAGTCAATTTGTTGAGCTGTGGTGAAAGAGTGTTTCGGAAGCTGTTGGGCCGTCAGGTAATTGGTAAAACAAGAAAAAACTCTGTCCCCCCATGACTCTCTTGAAAGTTCCGGAGTTTGAAGCTCTTGAAATAAAGTAAAAAATGTTTGCGGAGCGCACTGCTGAAATTTTACACGTGGGTTATAAAAATGGTGGTGATTTCAACTGAATGAGACAATTTTCGCCTTGATATTTTTTGCTTGTCCAAATGTAAGTATTTTATGTGGTGAAAAGTACATCTACCGACGCCTCATTGACGGTTTTTTGCCATTTAGGAGGGCTAGATTAAGAGTTTTCCCAATAAATGTGATTTTTCCCCCAATCACTTTTGCCACGATTTAATTTTTGCCTTCAACCCCCCTCGCTATTGAGAAGCCTCACTGTCCGGAAGTTTTTCTCACGCTTCGCGGTGGCGCGATTTTGGCGAGAGAAAATGCGGACGCCTTGCGTGAATGGAGAAATATATTTTTTTTTCGAAATTTGCGCTTTTTTTTCCGTAGAGTAAAATTAGAGATTCTCCATCGCGCGAGGTTGAAGAGGAGAAAATCGATGGAGAAAGCGAGACACGGGCGCGCGGCCTGAACCGTATATAGCTTTTTTTTTCTTTTTCTCCAATGGGGCCTCAAAATCTCAAATTAATATATTTTTTTCTCTTAATCCACAAAAGAGTTGGCTGGAGAGTTGTTTTTCTTTATCTTGAATCCTGGCCCCATTTCGTGGCGACCAGCATTATTCAATCTTTTTTTTTTCTCTTCCTTTATTGGTTTTCCTGCAGTGTTGGAGAGAGCGTTAGAAAGAAGGATGTCGTCGACCACGTGTTACAAGTGTAACCGTCCGGGACACTTTGCCCGTGAGTGCACGTCGGGAGTAGGTGGTGGGGCCCGTGACAAGATGGGTAGCACCTACGGGAGGAACCGCGAGAAGTGCTATAAGTGCAACCAATCGGGCCACTTCGCCAGGGAGTGCAAGGAGGACGCCGATAGGTGTTACCGGTGCAACGGTGAGTTTTTATCTAATTTTACAGTGTGCCCCCATTTGAGATTCCCGCCCCCCAGAAAAAGTGCCCCCGAAAAAACACAGAAGCAAAAATAAAAGCACCCGGCAAAGGTGACCAATGGACGCCATTTTGCCGATTTTCATGCTTCTCTTCGTGCTCCAATTAGCAGTGGTTGGGTTCTCACCGGCAGCCCTAAACACCACAGAGATTCATGGAATCTGTCGTGTTTTTCAGGCATTTTACGATCTCTCACATTTTTATTGCTAAACTCATTAAAGTGTGCAATATAGGAGGAGAGCTTGCAATTGGGGGAGAGAGAGATGAATAACATTATCGGCAAAAGGGGGCAAAAAATGGCAAGAAATTCATATTAATCTCATTTTAATCAATTGATGAAATCTTTTTAGAGACTTTTGTGATTTGCATAAAGTTTATTGGGGAGGGAAGAGTTTTTTTTTAGTTGCAAATTATGGATGAGAAAAAAAAATTGGTGTTTGTGGGAGAAAACAAGTTTAATTGACCTGGAATAATTGATGTTGGATAAATATTGGAAGAAACAAAGGCAGTTTTGTGGATTCTATGGAGGAAAAGTTATATAAATACATTAAAAGGTGTAAATACAGGCAGAAAAGCATTTTAGAAAGTATTTCTGTTTAAAATTTGATTATCATCAAATTCTATAAAAAAAGTTCTATCTTGTTAAGATCTCTTTAGCTTTAACGAAAAATAATTACATTTATAGAGGAAAACAATAGGGTTAAATAAGAAATTTACAGCCCAAAATCTCGATTTTTTGCCTTTCTCAATTGCCTAAACTAAGCTAATATATTTAAACATCTCTGCTACGGTTTTTAGCGTAAGCTTATCGAATCTCCTTAAAAACAAGAAAAATGGTTTTATTATTGGAAAATAATTTGGTAAGAAAATTTCATAAAAAACTCAAAATGGATCTAATCTAATCCATTTTAGACGAGTTTAAGCTAAACGTTATTTCCCCTTTTTTGATGAAAGAAACGAATTTTTACACATTTTAGTTTCCAAATTAAAGAAAATAATTCAATGCTTAATAAAGTTTCTGGGAAAATTGGAAAAAATAAGTGGAAAATAAGTACTTATGTGTAAATAGACTTTTAGACGAGATTTTATACGTTTTTTAATGGATTAGCAATTTTAAAACTGACATTTCATTGCCTCTCTTTCAATGACAGAAGAGATACATATTCCAGTGAGAGTGAAAGAGAGGCAATAAACTGGCTGTCAAAAATTACTGATCCAATGTAATAACATCTATTAATAATCTAATCTCGTCTAAAAAATGGATTAAATAGCTTCTTTGCTTATCTAGGCGAGTTTTTTGCAGAAAATTCTATCGATTTGATTGATTTTTAACCTTTTATAAATTTTTAAATCGTAATTAGGTCAAATTATATACATTTTACTTTTATTAAATCTTTTAAAGACTTTTTCATTTTAAAAAACTATTTTCGGGAAATAAAAGTGCATAAAATGCAAAAGACTTCCTGCACTGAGAGAGAGAGAGAGAAAGAGAAAAGACATTTTTGGCAAGTTCTAAGATAAATTGCAGGAGAAATTGAATTAGAAGCTCAAATTTGATTTTATTTATTTGTTTTATATAAAATCAATTTAATTTGAATAGAATGATTGTGTCTAATGCTTGTGTTGGCTGACGGGGGGTGTTTGAAAAATTAATTGACCTCGTCCAATTAGCTTATAAGTTGGAGAGAAGAGAGAATTGAATGGATAAATCAATTGTGTGTTTTGTTTTTGTTTTGTATTTCACAGGCACCGGGCATATTGCTCGCGAGTGCAGCCAGTCTGCAGATGATCCTTCATGCTATAATTGCAACAAAACCGGCCACCTGGCCCGTCACTGTCCCGAGCAGATTGACAATCGTCAGGCGATGTCCTGTTACAATTGCAACAAGAGCGGGCATATTTCTCGTCATTGCCCCGAGGGCGGCAAGTCTTGCTATATCTGTGGCAAGCTAGGCCATATTAGTCGCGAATGTGATCAGAACGGTGGTAGAAATTAAACTGGACGACTCGTCACATTGAGAATCTTCCTTCTCGCGCCGCAACTTTTTTTCTCTGGATTGGCTGAGAGAAGGAATTGATAATTAAAAAAAAAAAGAAGAAGAGATGAAGAAATAAAAGAGTTGAGCAACTCTTAACAATTTTTTTTGCGTCGTTTGGTCTCCACCTGTTTGAGATACAATCGCCTTTCATTGATGAAAAAAAAATAAATGAAAAATACTAAATATGGATAAAAAAAATGATAAAAAAGAAATAAAAAAAATATATGGAAATATAAAATGAACACAATGAGTAAAAGTAAAAAAAAAACTTGAAGGAAATATGTTGTTTTGTTTTTTCATTTTTGGGATTATTAAATGGTAGACTATAGGGATCTCAAAATAAAAAAAAATTGTTGGAAAAAGGAAGAACGTGTGAAGACTAACCAATACAAAAATCTAAAACAAAACAAAAAGATTTGATGCTCTTGTATTTAACAATACCGATCATTTATACTTTGTACATAGATGAATGTGTATAAAAAATGATTAGCATCGATATTGAAGAGACAAAACCAATATTTCATTTTATAATTTGTAAATTTGAAGAAGTAAAGTTAAAAAAAACTCATAAAATTGTAACTGAGCGAAGGGGGAGAACTATAGAAGAGGGGGGAGAGTCGAAGGAGAGATTTAATAACGAAAAGGTGCTTCACCGCCGTCGTCTTGAATTAAAAAAAAAGAGAGAAACAAAACAAAGTAATTAGATGAGAAGAAAAAACACAAAATGAAAAAATATAAGACACTTAGGAGTGGAAGAGATGAAACACTGGACTTCAACTTAAGAAGAGATAGATGAAAAACTAAAAAGAAAACCGATTAGAGGAGAACAAATAATAAGAAATGAAGTTGTACGGAGTTTAGAATATAGAATTTCAACAAAACAAAAAAGAAGATGAAAGAAAGAAAGATGCTTTTTTACAACCACTCTGAAGGGAGAATCTTCAGTTTTTTTTGTACTATTTTATTTGTCTTGTTTTCTACTACAATAATTAGTAATTATAAACTATCTAGAAATTGATGAAGAAGAATGAATAACACAATTTAAAGGACGAAAATCTGAGGGCTATTCATACTTGTTTTCCATGAAAAAAAAATGACTTTTTTTTAAAGCTATTGAGAAGAGAAAAAAAATTGGTGTCAAACTAGAATTTTAGGGATTTATCGTTAATTTTTAAGGGGCTAAACACAGAGTCAATGCAAAATTCCAGAAAAAAGATGAGAAAATAAGAAAAAAGTTAACTGAGGGTAAAAAGAAGAAAATGAAGAAAAATTCCAGATAAGAGATAAAAGATGGAACTCAAGTGTGAATAGCCTTTGCTGTACTTATAATAAACAACTTGTAGATGATTTTTTTGTTCAACGGAAGAAGCGACTTTTTGGAGAATCTTTTGCGTTTTTTTTTTGGAGAAAATAAAGTATAACAAAGAGATAAAAACATGAGGACGAAGATGGAGACGAAGAGATATTAAATAACTTTTTAGGCTGATGAATGTAGGATGGGATGAGATATGGAGCATAAGAGGAGCATAATTTGCATTTCACATTTTTTTTCAATTGAGGAGAAATACATCTTGAGATCTTTTTCCCCACTTTTTTCTTTTTCAATTTAGTAAAAAAAAAATAACAAATTTGTGTCAAGATTGAAGGAAAAGATATTGGGTGACCCACGTAAAATACAAACACACATTTTTTTCATACAATGTGAAAAGAGATCTTTCCGCAGCATAATAAAATGTTTTTTCATTTATTTTTCTTTAAAAATTGTGATTCTTTAAGAAAAAAAAACATTTAGAGACAGAAAAAGGACAAGAGTAAAATCAAGAAAAAAAAAACACATTACACATAATTCCTATAAAAGCAAGAAAAAAATGTATTATAAATATTTGTGGAAGAATAATAAAGATATCTCGGTTCACAGAATCATGCTCTCTCTTTATCTTTTTGTGGCTGTTTCGAGGGGATTTCCTGCTCTTCGGCGATTAGCACTGCATTAATTAATTAATTTGGAGTGCACGATTGATTGGCATGATTAAGGAATGGAACAGTTTTGCCGCGTCGATTTTATCGACTGATCAATTTGTTGTCTCTCAAGGTCATACAATTATTATCTTCTGCTCTTCGCGTTCTTCATTTTCTTCAAAACGCGATAAAATTTTAGGCGCGCCAAGTCCAGCGAATCCCGCAAACCTAATGGTGCCATTTGTGACCAATGGCGCTGGTATCAATCACGGAAAATGCATCGAAAACAATTTTTAGGAAGTTTCGAAATATATTCGTAAGTAGGTACAGGCATTGACTGTTGTACACATTTTATAATATATGCGCAGTGTAGGTATTCTAATCAAGAAAATTTTCTTGTACCTACCTATTAATTGAAAAGTAGGTATATGTACCTATCTATACTATTTTTCTTTTCTTTCTTTCATTTGCGCATCGTCAAAGAAAATCAACAGAAGAAGAATGTCCTGTAGGTCCTGTAATTCCAAGAAATTTGTTTTCAGAAAAAAATCCCAGGAGGCTTCTGCCCGGTGAAAATAAATTATATATGTATGTACTTAGTTGGAACGAAAATCACTCTGAGAAATAGAACAAAGTGTTCTGTGATTTTACAAAATAATAAGCAGATTTTTTTCTACATAGGTAGATATATTTATAAGCTTGATTGAGGAAAAATCACGTAAAAGCAAGTAATTGCAGAAAACGCAGAAAACTCTCGAGGAAAACTAGCAAAGTGCGAAAGCGACGCCATCAAAGATTTTTTCTTTCATACATTACATTACCTACATACAATTTTGGGAAAAATTTTCGTCTGAGGAGACTTGAAAAGATCTAACGATCTAAAAACCGAAAGAAAATCAATATTGGAAAAATTACTAGAATTCACAAATTCCTCCCTTGTTTTAAAAGATTTAAAAAAGTTAGTCCACAAAGTAGACAAAAGGCGTGGATTAGACATGAATTCTCTGTTTTAAGCCTGCGATCCCAGCGGCTAAGAAAACGATGATAATGATGATTGATGTTTAAAACTGCCCACGTTTAAATGAATGTAAGTTTTGTAAAATTTAAGAAGTTATTGGTATTTTAAAATTCCTTTTTTAATTAGGGAGACGCGGGGCAGTCTTATTTGGGGCAGTTTTATTCATATAATTTGCCATGAAATTTTCCCATGCCCTGCACAATGTGTTTAGAATAATGCTAATGTTAAGGGTACTTTAACACATTCTGATAGGGCATAGGAAAATGTATGTATGTAGGTATGTATTCATACATACCTAGGTACATATTTTCATATAAAACTGCCTCAAATAAGACTGCCTCACAACATAACTGTCCCTCCCACTGCCCCTTTAAAGTTAAGGAGGTTCGGTTTAAAGCTTTTTTAAATATTCTTAAATTGAGGAGATTCTTTGATCTTTCTGGGTTGGGACATGTCAAATATTTTATTTGGTTCAAATTTTGAGATTTTTTAAAGAATTTTCTCTAACACGCTGATTACCTATAGAAAATTAGAAATACAAAAAATGAAATCTCAAATTACTGTACCTATGCACAGCCCCGTTCTTCCCTGATGCACCTGATCCTCAAATAAGGTGAAAAATCAATAGGAATTAATTATTTCTTAAATCAAAATGAATTGCATTCCTCCTATTTAAAGATCTACCACCTGATATACCATCAATTGCTCGAGCTTCTATTAAAACCATTATATTAAAACAATGTGTTTCTCATCTCAGTGAGTGCTCTTTGCTGCATCACTCATGCTCCTGCAAGAGATGCAAGAGATGGCTCAAGACTTTTAACGCTTTTTGAACTGATATGGTGCGAGTGAAGAATGATGGTGGTTAAATTTGCAATTCAATTTCTCCTCCGGGCCTGTCCTTGAATCTCACCAATCTCACTGATGTGCGTGACATGGGGTGGCTGTATGGCGTCAGAGAAGTCTCTGAGAGGATGAGATGCCTCAACAAGTTCTGCTCACCCTGCCACTCCGTTGGAGTGACTGCGATGGTGATATTTGTTGGCGAAAAAAGCCCGCGCATGCCCCAAAACCAGAAATATACACACGATATGTTCCCTCTTGTGTCTCTTTTTCTCCTTTTGCTCCTCTCACATACTTCTGTTGCATTCTTCCGTGTCTTACTTGCGCTTCCTTCGCATATTCGCCCCACGCTCCGATTTAGTCTGCCGAAGTGTTTCACGGAGTGAGTTGTTTGGCGCGTTGCAGAGCGTGTGTTGTGCGTGGTCTTTTGGACTGTCTGGTGAGTCTCTCATCCCCCTCCTGGCTTTTCGCGCCGTGATCATCCGGCTAAAGATAGCCTGCAAGGACAGTTTAGTGCAGATACGCAAGAATGTCGGTGGAAAAGGTGGTGATTGAGCGGAAAATCACCCTCGTGAGTGGCGTGGCGATTATTGTGGGCACAATCATCGGCTCTGGCATCTTCATATCACCAACGGGAGTGTTTGTTTATGCTGAGTAGGTTTGGCCTCTGCCATTCGGATATGGGTAAACACATTTTTTGAAAAATATGTGTGGAAATTTTTCTTTCCCAGATCAATCGGAGTGTCTCTGCTCATCTGGGCACTCAGTGGCTTCGTGTCGGCTCTGGGGGCGCTGTGCTATGCTGAATTGGGCACCCTCATCACTCGATCTGGTGGCGACTACGCGTACTTACTGGTGGCTTTTGGCCCGCTCGCCGCCTTCCTCTGCTTGTGGATCACTTTGGTGATCGGGAGGCCAACGATCTTGGCCATATCCGCCATCACCTTCTCCACCTACGCCATCAAGCCATTTTTCCCCGATTGTGAGCCCCCGGATGATGCTGTTCGCCTGCTGGCAGCGCTCTGTCTCTGCTTCATCACAGCCGTGAACTGTATCAGCGTGAATTGGGCGCTGAGAGTGCAGAACATCTTTACGGCGGCGAAACTGTTCGCCCTGGCGGTGATCATTGCCTTCGGGCTGTACTCAGTGGCCACGGAGGGTCTTGGGAATTTCGATGATATGTGGACGGGATCTTACAGTGTGCAATCTCTCAGTTTGGCCGCCTATTCGGGACTCTACTCATTCGGTGGTTGGAATATTCTCAACATGGTCACGGAGGAGCTTCAGGATCCATACAGGTGAGGCTAATTAAATTTATTTGGGGTTTAATGATTTTTGATGATTTTTTGAAGCATAAATTGACAGGGGTTGAATGAAGTAATAGGACAAATTAATTATTATAATAGTAATTGGTATGCTTCTTATAGAAACCCAGAACTTAAATGGGAGTTAGGCGGAGTAGGTAAAATCTTAAGCTTTCTACTGAAAATATTACCTACCTAACTTTATCTAAAAAAAAAATGTCTGATTTTGAGGTTGATTCTAGGATAGACCTAAAATTAATTAGGGCATTCATTCAAGTTACCAGGCATCCTTTTTAATATCATTTTAATTAAGCTGTAATCGAGTTACAGCTTATAAATTCGCGCTATATATCTAACTCTTAAATAAAGTTATCTCAATCTTACGGCGTCCTAATTACAAAACATGCGTCTTTTGAGCACTTATCATTTAATTTTATAAAATTTGTAAACACCCTCTCCGTGCGGTTGTACTGAAATTTTTGTTTGTTTCTTGTAAAGGTAACTGTAGGTATTACATATATCGCAAATTATTCTTTTTTGTGCAAGCAGTTATACCTAAGCTCTTTTTATCATTCAAAAACCCCCTTATATTTTTAAACATTTTATTATACGAGGCGCTTCGCGCCTCTCTTTGCGTGGTTTGAGTGGTTTGTGTAGTAACTTGGGTCCATTAAATTGATTGAGAATATTGATTTAGCGGATAAAAAGTCGAAAATAGGGGATCTTTGTATAAAAGGTTACAAAAGGGGGTGGAAAAGGCAGTCCCCTATAATGTTAAGTTACAGGCCACATTACCCCAATTAACTCCCTTATATACATTGTGAGCCGCTAGCGCTTCAGTGATGAAAAAGTCGAAATTGTCTGAAAAAATGGTAAATTTGTATGAAAGTTACTGATAGGGGATGATGGGGCCTTCCCCTATAGTATGGGGTTGTAGGTGAACCAAGGTGAACCCATTCTGATAAACCCTATCATACATTGTGACCAGCTAGCGCTTCATTTTTATGGTCAAAAACTCGAAAATGCCCGAAAAATGGGTAAATTTGTATGAGAGGTACCAATAGGGGATGGCGGGGCAACTTCTCTATGGCCCAAAGTTATAGAGGACACCATCCTTATCATTCCCATCATACATCGTAACCCGCTAGCGCTTCATCTTAGTGGTCTAAAGGTCAAAAATGTCGAAAAAAGGGGTAAATTCGTATGAGAGGTACCAGATAGGGGAGGCGGGGGGAGTTTTCACATAGCCTATGTCCCAACCTGGGATGCCAACTATATCTATGCCAAATATCATCCGAATCGGTTCAGCGGTTTGGCCGTGATGCGCGTACACACTAGATCGGAAGAGCGTCGTGTAGGGAAAGAGTGTAGG
>CAKKOB020000002.1:6746-44379 GCA_918844115.2 Phlebotomus perniciosus
TGTTTTTGGGTTTATGTGTTTGAAATTTAATTTGCTTTTCTTGGTATTAACATAATAATAGGTATACCTATCTATTATTATTAATCTCATATCAGTCTATGAAGAGACTCAAACATGTTGATAAGTCTCTAGGTCATTAGTCGTAAAGACTAATGTGACCCCGTTTTGGAAAGGTCCCAACCTCAGCTACAACATACTAAAATATGAAAAAATGCGCAAAGCCATTTTCGAAATAATCGAAATTGATAATTCAAAAATTTTCATTTCGGCTTTAGTGCCCCTAGCGGGCATTTGAATAGCGCCATTTTGAATAGTGTTGAATTAAAAGGATATCTCGGAAAAAACTGTTCAATTTTCTTGAAATTTTAATATGTTGTAGCCTAGGTCGAGACTTTTCCAAAAAGATATGACATAAGTCCCTACATAAACCTGAAGCTGTGATAACCGGTTCACACAATCGCACTTTTAACTCTGTTAGAGTTGGCATAATCTGTAAGAATTCCACGTATTCCACGTATTCCATGTATGACCTATGTAAACTGAAATATTTTAAATTTTCAGCTCTTTCAAAATCACAATTTTAATCAAGAAAAAATATTCAAAGTTTTCCAAAATTACGTTTGCGGGTGTTAAGGGTCACATCTAACGTCTTCCCCCGGAAATTTCAGATCAATTAAAGTTTTAAAAAGAGTCTCTTTAAATAAACTGTTATTAAAGCAGAATGAGAAGAAATATTAGCATTGGTTGAACAAGAGAAGAAACTGGATGGAGATTAAATTTAAAGAGACAGAGTCTTTTCCTCTGACAAAAATTTAAGAAAATTCCGTCTGTACAGAACAACAAAAGGGGAAAATTATGAGACGGAAGCGTCGAGATGGTGTTCCGATGGGGGCTTTGCGTTATCTCTTCTTGGTGTCTGCTCATGCAGAAAGTGCCATAGAATTGCCATGATAAATATAATTAATATTTCACAAAGTTTAAAAGTTGACAATAAATAAAATTCCTTTCAGAATTATTTTAGAAAAGAAAATTTTTATAAATGTGGTATGAGTTAGCTTTGAAAAGAGTTAGTTAAATTTATAAAATCGGTATCAAAATTAAAAAAAAAAAGATTGAATAAATCCAATTTATTAATGGTGATGAAAGGAACATCCTATATTGAGAGTGAAGAGCATGAAAATGCGAATCTCATTCCCTCAACCATCGACCACATGAGCTGCTTAATTACAGAATAACGTGCCATTCAGTTGTACAATGGATTTTCTGAAGAACGTTAATAGCTCGAGGTGAGCATAGGGTGTTTTTGTTCCATCCTCTGAACAGGTAAGACAACAATACAAATGATTCGTTGATGTGAATTCAACAAAATTAATTCACAAGGATATAACAGCACAATAAAATACAATTCCTTTCCACAACCAAGAAAAAAAATTATCTCAATTTTCCATCATGTTGTGTATGTGTAGAAAATTCCTATTGTCTTTTTAATGAAAGAAAATCTCAGAACTGAAGTATGCAATAAATTAAGGTAGGAAAGATGAATTTATTCATCTCGTGAAAAATTGCAGATTTCCTCCATTGAAAATGAGCGGGAGTAAGGAATATAATTGAAATTTTCTTGCTCACTGAATTTTGATGATTCAAGAAGCCTTTTATGAAAACATTTCATTAACATGGAACAACATAGCGCCATTGACTTGGAACAACTTTACAATCATAAAGCTTGTGGGAAAAAAAAGTCAGAACATTCCTCATTCATGGAATTCATTTATTTTCAGTCATCAGCGGCAAGTGTCAATATTATTTAGTGAAAGAATAATTAATTTCTCATTCAAATAGACACTTTCCTTAAAAAATTTCAGAAAATAAAATGACTCAAGGGAGGGAAATTAAGGTAAAAGGCTAGACATGACACTTCCACTTTTAAATTTTTTTCTCGGTTTTTTTAAATTTTCTTTGGTAATACCATTTCAGACAGCTTGAAGATAAACTGTAGAAACTCTCGAAAATTAAAACCAATGAAAAATATGACAAATGTTCTTCAGAAAAGCTATAAAAGGAATTCGAAAATGCTTTAAAAACTAATCTAAAATCATGAGACTCATATCTAATCTTAAGTTTAAACCTGTTAAGGATTGTAGAAAATTTAAAGACCTTTCAAATGAGTACCCACATGATGGGTTTGGGGCGACTAAAACCCTTGAAAAGTGAATTTCAAATATTTGATCTTGAAAAACGGTTAGACGTAATGTATGAAGGTCATTGGCATGTATGGACGAAAAGTGCGTCTAGTGAATCTACAAAACATATTTGAAAATGAAAAAAATCGTTAGAGCCGTTTTCGAGATATATGTACCAAAAAAACATGTTTTTATAGGCGATTGGAGGGCTTTTTAGAAAAATGAAGGGCCTGTTCCTGATTCCAGGGTCGACTTTACGGGGGGTCCCCCGAAGACCCGAAGTCTCTATCTGCAACCGTTTGGCCTCCAGGGCGGTAACAGACGGATAAACGGATAAACGGAGAAACAATTGGATTGCAGTATTGCCATTTTTGTGTCGGGGCAATAAAATCTTTCTTTGAAGAGCTCAATAAATAATGCTAAATCTAAAACAATAATCCAGGTTCTCCAATATTTCATAGAGCTCTAATTTTGTATAACTAATTACTTTAAATTTTTACTTTTTTTTTCAAAATATTTCCAAGTTCGTAAGCTCCGAAGAAGAAATGTAAGTTCAAAACACTTCCACTTCCATACACGCTCGCGCACTTCCATTCAAATATGAACCACATATGATTATTATCCCCCTTGAAATTTATCTATAAATTATTAAATTTCCTTAACTTTCTCAAGATATTTCCTTTCCAAATCATTAGTTGTGCTGAATTTCTCAATCTTGGCACAACATTCAAGGAAATCCTTGCTGAAAACGATTCACTCTTTTTCAATTCTTCACTGTATGTATTTATTAAAGCAAAAGCTGAATATTTTATATGCATATAATATTTCTTCCTCTCCATCCAGAAGAAGTATAACTCCCGATGGATATTAATTTCGTCAACAGAGTCAAATTCAATTTGTCTCCCAGTTGGGTAGGAAAAATTGCGATTTTTCGAGCGATGTTATTACATCTTGTGCATGGAAAATGAGACGTTGGAGGAAGTTTGTCCATCTTGGGTGGCAACTTTGGCAAATTTCCCAGTGGTTGTGAAAATTACGACAGTTGCTCGGGGCGAGGAATACCCAAAGCCTAGAATTTCCTTGGAAGTTGTCACACTATCTTACTAAAAGACCACCCCCACCTCCTTGGACATGATGTATCGCGGACCATGTGAAATTTATAAGCTGCCACCATCCTTGGGGAGATTGGATCACATTCGGATACATTATGAATAAGTAACATGCAAATGGAGAGATACTTCAACTGGTGGAAAAATTGCTCCCTTTCGTGTCTCCAGCGGATTTTGCCCCCTTTAAGAGGATTGTGGACTTGAAGACGGTGAGACTTTCAGGCAATCATATAAGATGAATTTATCATATAAGTCGCTCATGTTAAAGAAAATAAAAGGTTCAAAATCCGGCATTGAACATCACATAAAAGTATCCGTTAATGTACAATTCTCCAAAACCAAAGGAGAGACATTTTGATCAAAATGTGTACAAGACTTCTAGCACAGAAAAACTTTAAAAATAATTCAATAAAGTTTTAAAAAATGTACAATGTCATTTGTTTGAGCAAAACAATTTTTAAAAGTTGAAAAATTGGTCAAATTGTGTAAGTTTCTATACAGACGTTTTACGGTTCGGGTTTCTTTTTTATTTCTTTAAAAGTTTTACAAACTTATCAAAGTCTTATGCTTATGGTTTTTAAAATAATTTGGATAATTTAATGTAAGAATTTCTAAAAGAGTTGCAAAGCTTACAAAGTGTTTCAATAGCTATTATTCATTTTAGAAATGGTGGTAAAAATTTATAATTCTAAATTCTAAATTGTTTGAAGCTCTAGAAACTTCACAAAGCTCCTGTCTCATCCTTAACAGCTTTAAAAAATTTATAATCTTTACAATGTAAGTTTAAAGAAAATATTATCTGAAATCTTCCAAAATTATCAATAAAAATTCCAAAGCACTTCCACTTGACTTCCACTCAATCTTACACCACTTCTAGCCATAATATTTACCTCCTTGATCAACAGGATCAATACCATCTATCATCTTTACTCGACCACAGAGACACTTAATAAAAGATTAAAGAGATGAAACATCCACTAAATCCATGGATTGCAATACCTTCCCATTCCCCTTCCCTTGGAACATCTGGTGAGCTCAGCAGATAAAATGCATCAAGAGAGAAAACAGGAAGAAAAGAGGATGGTGAAAGAGTTCCTCATATGTGTTTTGTGGATTTAAAAGCATCCAATCATTTAGAAGTCTCATTTGAGAAAATCCACAGATCCGACAATTTCCATTTGTGCTGACCAGTAAATTGCCATCAATTACAATTTACTTGCAATTGATTTGCAATTGATGATGCTTTTCTGTGATTATTCCACACGATAAACTACCCAAATCGTTACAATTTCCTCTCTTTCCGGTGTTTCGTTGACACTGAAAGACAACTTTGTGTTATTCGGATTACATATCCATTTGCCAAAGCGTCTATTCTAATTTAATTCAGATTCTTTTACCCTCGGGATTCTATTTCCCGTGGCATTTGCATTAATGTGAACACTGAGAGTCATTTTCATTTTACCAGCAGTTGTTACATGTTTGGTAAATTTGAGATGGAATGAAAATGATTTTCTCTTTGAAAACTAAGTCACATATATACATAGATAGACAGGCGCTTCGCGCCTCTCTTTGCGTGGTTTGTGGATTGTGTAGTAACTTGGGTCCATTAAATTGATTGAGAAGATTCATTAGGCAGTTAAAAAGGCGAAAATAGGGGATCTATAATATGTATGAAAGGTTCCAAAATAGGGTGGAGGGGGAAATCCCCTATAATGTTAAGTTGCAGGGTACAGCACCCCAATCTACCTCTTCATACATTTTGAGCCGCTGACGCTTCATCTTAGTAATGAAAAAGTCGAAAATGTCCGAAAAAATGGTAAATTTATTTGTATGAAAGTTACTAATAGGGGATGATGGGGCCTTCTCCTATAGTATGGGGTTGTAGGTGAACCCATTCTGATCAACCCTATCATACACCGTGACCAGATAGCGCTTCATTTTTATGGTCAAAAACTCGAAAATGCCCGAAAAATTGGTAAATTTGTATGAGAGGTACCAATAGGGGATGGCGGGGCAACTTCTCTATACCCCAAAGTTATAGAGGACACCATCCTTATCATTCCCATCATACATCGCGACCCGCTAGTGCTTCATCTTGGTGGTCAAAAGGTCAAAAATGTCGAAAAAAGTGGTAAATTCGTATGGGAGGTACCAGATAGGGGAGGCGGGGGAAGTTTCCATATAGCCTATGTCCCAACCTGGGATGCCAACTATACCTATGCCAAATATCATCCGGATCGGTTCAGCGGTTTGGCCGTGATGCGCGTACACACTGACAGACAGACAGACAGACAGACAAACATTTTGGAGATGGGTATTTTTGGACTCCTGGAGTCACGTCCGGTCGAGATTTAATGGTTTAAGGGTGATCAGGCCAATTCAGATATGCACACTTGGCTTTATGTATTAGGATAAAATAGTTAGACAGAAGGCATAATATAATATCTTAGCATCTATCGAAACACCTTTATCTTTTCATAAAGAATTTAATGAGATAACACGGAAGATTCAGATGGGGACAGTTATGTAGGTATACAAATTTACATGTTAGTTGCCTTTAAAAGTAGCAGGGTTAAACTACCATTTTATCAGTACTTTATTAAGTTTATTAAGATAAAGTAAGACTAATTTTGATTGTGCTAAAGGTGCTAAGTATAAATTAAAATGGTATAATTTTTTAATAAGCTTCAAAGAAACGCTAAGTACTGAAATTCTTGAATTATTTATAGTAGGTACCTAGAATATCTAAAAATGCATTGCATATTGTATTTAAATCATTTACGAAATATCTGAGTTAATAACAGTTTTTCTCTTGGCTTTTCACGTAATTATATTGAAATCATGGAATACATAATTTTTCACTAAATCATGCATGAATTTTTGTCACAAAAAAAGATATAGAAAATCACCAAAAAAAAACGATGATACACTCAATGAGCCATAAAGATTAACTGATGTGCATGTTAAATAACTATTTCCGGAGTAATTATTTAATGTTGCTATGGATTAAACAAGTCAGATGAAATTGTCAATAGGCAAGTAATCAGTTGCTGATATCATTGGAATATTAAAATATATTTTTCACCATATTAAATTGTAATCATTTAACTGTTGGAAATTCACAAAATATATCAATGAATTTCCGATGTTACTTTTTAGTAAAATAGGAATTGTATGATAGTTTTAATATAATTTGCATAAAAAGGAAACTGCATGAAATTGTTTATTGGTCATTGTAAACAATTAGAAATATTGTGATATACACAAATAACTGTCCCACTCTCCCATACCTATTGGCTTTATATATATACCTACTTAACTTTGAATTTTAATAATGACAATGTGGCCTGATTTTTTTCAATGTGTAATGAATAATTCTTGGGAAATTCATTTTCACGGATGTCGTATATCATTGAAGAGTGTGCGGTATACAAATTCATAGTGGGTAAAAGAGGTAGTTTTTAAATAATTCAGAGACAGTGAATTTTATACACTATACTTAATTGCATTCATGAATCTGTTTAATGATTTATAGGTGAAGTGGGTGAAATGCATAAAAATTAGAAAGCACCGTCACTGAAGAGGCAAGTGCAATGAAAACTTCTACGAAGGGTGAGAGCGTCAGCGTTCGGATGGAGACATGCAGGAAAATTGCAGTGGGATATAATTAAATGTGTTTGACGACTACTTCGGTAAAGGAGAAATCTTGGGAAATGGTGTATGTTAATTAATATGTGCATTGGAAGCGGGAGAGAGTGGGATGTGGAGTTGCCACGATGGGTGAAACTTACCAATATACATGCAGCAAATTAGTAGTTTAAGGGCTGGTATGTAAAATTCCTCGTTGTCACATTTAACTAAATCAAGTGAGAGTTTCTCCATTTTTTCACGATAAACCTTTTCTACGGAGTTTGTGATTATTAGGCGTTGCATGCCCTATAGAAAAAGGTGAAAATACGCGTAATTGAGTTACAAATTGACGTCATTATTTATCACGTGAAATCATAGATGAACTTACGTGAATGATACACAAGTACTGGAGTAAGTTTGTCGTCCTCTTTAGAATATTGTTTCCGGATATGATGACATTGGACAAGAGGGTACAATCAGGCATGAATTTGGACGTCTTTTCTATTAGATAGAACGTCAGGGTCCAGACGAGTTTAGTGTGCGTGTCACTGTATGAATAGGCACTCTCATCAGTAACCCCATTCTTATTGATGTAGCTGATTGCAATATTCCGTAGGAGAATTATCTCCTCGCTGAGGGCGCCAATGCTAGTGTTTGTATTAATGGCACTCTCCAGGAGGCATAACAGCCCATTGAGTGTTGCATTTCGAACAAATACATGTGTACTCTTTAGATATGTAGGAATTATCGAGCACAAATGCGCCAAATCACTCAGTGATGGTACGAGAATTGCATGTGATTTGCAGAGGAGGTAAATTATATATTGATGCGCCACAGTGTTCTCCAGTGGTATCCTCTCCTGTAGTTGCTGCATTGTATTCCTAATCCACTTGCATTGATCCCTATTCTCACAGACATCGCTCAATTTTGCGATATTTGCCAACACATGTGTACACTGCTGATCCATCAGCTGTGCGAAAACGTCGTAAATTAATTGAACTGTACTTCTAAAATCGATACCGCATTGCTCCACAAAGTAGTTGACACTCTTGAGAGTTATATCCATCTCCTCAACGTTCTCCTCTACAATTTGCCAAATGAAATTCATGCTGAATTGATTGGGTGCAAAGGTGTGGGTGCCAATGACTCTGTCACATGATAAATCCCTCTCTAGATTGCTCTGATAAAAGACATTAGGTCCCGGAATGAGGCTCAAAATCTTATGTAATTTCTTCACACCAATTCCATCCACTTTTACCACATCAAGTCGGGGTGCGTGATGAAATTCACCTTGCCGAGATCCAATGCGGGGAAACATTTTGCATGTGACGACAAATTCGGAAATGTCGTCAAGACACATCGATTTCACAAAATGCTCTTCTTGTACATCTGCATTAAGAATTGGAGAAGAATTGAAGAAAAAATAAGAAAAATAATAAATATGGGAAACATTTCAAAATAATTTGGAATTGATTTTGCTGAATTTACTAAATTGAAGGAATTAAATGTAACTCAAAGGATGGAAAATTGTTACTCATCTATGAAAATCATGACGAAATAATAATTTACCGGAAAAACGGCATTTTCGGCTGATTTATGGAAAAACCAAATAATTTGGTACCAAATAAATTGGTACCATGTTAATGAGCGGTAATGATAAAAATGCCGAAAATGTCCGGAAATTGGGTAAATTTGTATGAAAGTTACAAATAGGGGATGAAGGGGTCTTTTCCTATAGTATATAAGGTTATAAGTGAACCCATTCTAATCAACTCTATCATACATCGTGACTAGCTAGCGCTTAATTTTCATGGTCAAAAACTCAAAAATGTCCGAAAAATGGGTGATATGTATGAGAGAACGGTCGACATTTAGTGGTTTGGGGGTGATCAGGCCAATTCAGATATGCACATTTTGCTTTATATATTTAGATAAAACATTTACTCATTTTAGTTTTGCATAAATCAAAAAAGAATACCTAATAGAATCAGTAAGAATTCCACTAATAAAACTTTCCAATAAGTTCTCTTCTCATATTAAAATTGGATCAATTCCAATCAAACGTAGAGAATATTAGATCAAACAATAAAAAAAGGAAAATGTGATTTTCTGGCATTCCAAATAAAAATCAATAAATTGTTTTTTTTCACATGTACATATATTATAGTAATAATCGACGGGAAGCCAAGCAAAAAGTTCTATTTTTATGTGTGATTGCGTATTGTCTTGCACATTTATTCTTGCTCTCTTTCATATTAATTCTGTTTTTCAATTAAATTCCATAAACCTTTGATTATATCAAGCTAATACGTATAGCTACATATCTCATCATTTTTGCCTCTGCGAATTTCTATTGTCGAGGCATATTGCATTTTTTTGCTGAAATACCCTCTATTATTACTTATTATTCCACTACTCATGGCAATGGAATATCATATCATAAAGCATTCCTGTTTCTATCTGACACAGCAAATTTCATAAGACATCGATGTTTATATTTTTTATATGCAAACAGGAATTAGGAATTTTTAAACAAACTCAAATGTCGCAGTTCAGCACAGAAGATAAGATATATTATATTTTGAGGTCAGAAGCTAGGAGCTATAGGAGTAACTAAAGTAGGTTTTTCTTGTAAATTTTTTTGAAAACCCTTTTTGGATTGGCAATTTTATATAACCGACACTAAAGGTCGTTTGAAATTAATACCCGCATATTGATACATTTGGTTGAGTTAGGGTAGTGCGTCCGAGTACGAAAGTTTTGAGCCGCATATTAGTTTTTTACTGTGGAGACTCTAAAACTTTTAACATCCCCACTCCTACGTTGGATTTTATTTTAATGACTAATTACAGAAGAGCATAGGTATATTCAAAATCCCAGTTATAAAATAAGAAGTTTCCTTGGAAGTTTTTAATTAATTCCATATTTTGGAGCATCTATCAACTTTTGCATTAAGTTAGATTGAATGTATTGATTGTGTTGTGTACTTTCATTCTAGGTCAAATAAAATTGAAAAGCATATTTTCTAGAAGATAAACTACAAAATATTCAAATTCGTGTATCAGATAGAGACATGTGTTTCCAATAGGATATGTTCCAATAACACTTCCAATCGCTTTGAGCTACAGATCGATTTAGATTCTCAATACTGGGTACATAGTGCAGCACATGGAATCTATAGTTTTTTGATAGGGAACATTTTCCTAATGTGGAATTCATGTTCTGTCACTGAGAAAGCTTAAATTCTTCTCTCGTTCATCACTAAGGCAGAAGTTGCGGGAAGAGTTGAAGAATTCTAGAAACCAAACATGAGAAATGCTGCCAGTATAGCTGATTATTATTAATCAAATTTAGCACAGATCGATCGATATACTAAAAATTGTGTAGCTTATAAATGTGGACTTTATTAATTCATCATGTTTCTTTTAATTTTCTATTTGAAACAAAAATAAGGTAGATTTTGTTAAGATATCTCATTTTAAATTAGAGCAAAAGTAAAACCAAGTTAATGGGAGCATAAGGCAACATTCAATTGGTCAATATATTTATATATATATATATATATTTACATTATATCTTCTAATTCAGCACAATAAATCAATAGGTGATTGAGAATATAAGCCCAATCATTATTGTCTTAATAAATTGACCTCAAAATTTACCGTTAATTTTGCTTGAAAATTAGTTTTCCTAAACTATTTGCTTGCGATTTCGTTATTCAGAAAAATACTTCTCCATACTGGCAATATTCTTCCAAATTTAAAACATATTTTTTACTAAAAGCTCTTTAGACTTAATATCTTTACTTAAACTGCATTTTTTCATTAGTTTGTTAACAGTAAACAACAAAAAATCATAAGAGTTGCAAAAATTTGTAAAACAATATAATTTGTCTTGATATACAACTTTCATTAAGAGACTTGGTCTATATTTTCCCCATTAAAATATAATTATATGAGGGAAATTATGTTATACTTTACTATAATATAAATGTTGTGCTTGTGAAAATAAAATTTTAAGAAATATTACTTGAAGAAAGTTGAATGAATATAGCGTACAAGTTGGCAAAAGTGTATTATAGCTATACACAGCTTAAAATTTTAGTTTGAAGAAAAACTTCATCATTTGCATTGTAATGCATGCAATTACAGAAACAATACCATCTCAAACAGGGAGAGAGTGCAAAAAAGGCACGGTTGAGAAACAGAGAACAGAAAATTAAACCTCTTAAATAAGGCACAAACTTGACACAATTACTTCCGCGAAATATACTCCTCTTAATAGGATTTATTTAAAATTCTAGAGGAATCCCACAAGGATTCATCGTATTTCGAACACGAAATACTAATTACACGATGAAATGGAGTGTGATGTAATTATTCGGAATCCTCGACTACAATGATGTATAAACCTTGGGGGAACTTTCTATGCCAAATCGCCTTAAATGGGGATATATTGACAACATTTTGTCTGTATTATATGATGTAACAGAATTCATTCAATCGATTTTCCAGATAATATTGTTTTGGCCAGTCTGAGAATAATTAAATGGATCATTTGTAGTGGTATTCATCGTTGTCTTATGATAAAAAAATAGTTTGTTATAGGTAACTAGCACATGTAATTGTTCTCAAAATTTAATAAAATTCTACACTGTATCGATTTTTGTGTTATTTGGAAAAGTCTGGGTAATGCAAGTGTCTTCATTTCGTAGAGCGAAAATGGGCTCTGTCTTTAGTCTTTTTCATGAAATATTATTATAATTGTATGACCAATATAGAAAATCTATTCTTCGTGTAAAAATTCAACTTTTAAACAACTTTACACAAAGTTCATTATGTATAAAATTAAAAAAAGGATGTGGTTGGGTGTAAAATTTAGAAAACAAAAAGAAATACAAAACGGAAAAGAAATTTGTAACAAAATATTTTCTCTGTAAATATTATGCATTGTGGGTGGAAATAGTATCGAAATATGCAAGACATATTTACCAATAATCTCGGGATTAGCGTCACTGTTGAGGAGCACCAGGAGTGACATGAAAATCTCCTCAAACTGTTGCCTTGTCGAAAATCCAATTAAATTCAGTCTGCACAAGAGTGGGAGGGAAAGAGAAATGTGCTTTAGATAACATAAAAAACGTGACCCTCAATCAATAAATAAGAGATAAAAGAGAGAAATATACATAATGTGAGTTACCTTGATATAAATTTTGGCAGAAGTTCAGAATCATTGAGTTGTTCGATCGGAATTGATGGAATTGGACACCGTTTCGGTGGATACTCGACAGCTAGGGGACCCATGTCATGTAGTAAAATAAAAGGGGTCATCGCAATAGGATAGAGGACGCCCACTCGAAGAATCGCGGTGGCTATTTGAGACATCACTCGTAGGATACTGACAACTTTTCCTTGATCAGCAATCATGCAACAATTGACAATGTCCTTCTCCTCTTCAATAAATCTCGCCACGAAAATGGCATTCATATACATTTGTCTGACCCCATGTTCGGGCTCGTTCACATCTACACTGGCAAACACGTCTGGCTCTCGGTGATGCCGGATAAAGTGTGTACCCGAGAGAACGTCCATTAAACATTCACGAATTAGCTCCACTGTGGCTCTTAGGTCCTCATAGTGTTTGTCAATGCAGTCGAGCTCTTGCCATATCTGACCCTGATGGAGGGCGATTTTCATGTAATGCAAACACTTTTCCACCCAACCCAAGTCCCCGTTGGGTGACAATAAACCACGAGGCTCTCTCTGGCGACGTAGGGTGATCAGCACGGGACGCGTGGCGAAGGTGAGAAGGAGAATGGTGAGTGGAGGACGCAACAGATGCTCCCCAATGTACTTCTCCACTTGTCTGCCGTCGATGTGGACAAGGCAAGTGCGCTCGGTTTCTGACACGTTCTCAATGAAGCATGTCGCAGCCTCAAGGCACTCGCGAAACTTTTCAGCATGTATCTCGTCATCGCCTCCCGTAGCGTCAGTCAATTGTGCTAAATCTGCTTCAAGTCGACGCTGACTGAACTTAAGCAGTGGTGGTACCTTGAGGTATGTCATGTGTGGACTATGCTGCACACAGTCAGTTTGAAAGGCTCGTCTCATCGCGTCAAATGCTACCCCGAGGCACGCAGTGAGGAAATGGCTGGAAAATTCGCACGAAGTGATTAGGGAGGACAATCGCATTTCCGACTTTATCTCCATGAGTAGTCTCGCCACGAGACCCGATCTATTTCCTTCTACCGCCATGTGATAGAGTATCTGCTGGCAGTACCACTGTTCATCTATAGTAGCTCTCGACACGTCCCCACCATCGCGGTTGACCAGCTGCCCATCACTCGTACCGCTAGACTGGAGGAGCTCGAGGATGGTGGCGAAGAGGGCTGGGAAACGATTGGGCAGATTCTCCCGTTTGCAGTCATCAATGATGGCAGTGAGTTCATTAAGTGGCAGCGTGTGGTTTCTCTCCGCGGTGGTCATTGCTCTCAATGTGTCCACTTTACCGACAGTTATCACAAGTGCACGCTGTTGCATTGATTTGCTGGGGTGTGCCAGAAACTTCCCCAGCAACATCCGCAGGCAGAGTACCATGGCTGAATGGTGAGATTTATCGATCAATTTTAATATTTCATTGTCAATGGCAATGGAGTGGAATTCCGTGTGACAAACAGTCACGAGTGCGAGAATGCCATTGGCATGCCTCTCGTTGCAACACAATCGACTGAGGAATTTGTGGTGGTCTCGCAGGAATGCTGGCAGATCCGATTGAAGGAGTAGCTGGATGGTATTTGGCTGCCAATCGGTCGGTTGATGGTATTTCTCTGTTATCCGTCCGCTCAATTGTCCTCTGAGTTGTCTATCGCACAAGTTACTGCTCAATCGACATATTGCTTCAACTACGGCGTGTTGATCATAATTGAGATGAATCATCACATCCATGAAGGCGATAAACAGCTTCGGGCAAATTGTTCGCACGCTATGGAATAGTTGAATGAAGCCACCATGCACAAATTCACCCAGAAGTACCGTGGAGAGTGCATTAAAGTTCGCAAGTTGACACAATTTTCCGAGGAACACCTCCAGAAGAGCTGAATAAGTGGAATCACTCCAGGGAATCAGAAAATTTACACTGTCTTCAACCACTCTCGACACTATTTTAGCGAAATAATTTAACTCCAAGCCATTTTCATGCTCCACTTTCTCAGTGCCATCTTCCACACCGTCCAACTTCATCTTGACTAAATGCAGTTTTATGCAATTTATCAAATAAACTTCCTCGACATGGAGAATAACCTGACTGAGGAGGAGATGAACCCTCGTCAACTTGTTGTAATGGATTCCAGGTGATGTGACCGCCTCCAGAAAGATACGGAAGAATTCATCCAATTTCTCTCTATCCAGTCGCCGCTCTAGGGCGCGGAACAGTAAAGTCATCCCATTTAGTTTCTCCTCACAATCAATTGAGAATTTTTCATCTTGCAACAGTGTCAGGAGATAGGAAAGGGCATCCATTTCATAGGACATTTCCATATTTCTCTGCGACAGCACAATTAATGCCACAGCACGCTGGACTTGTGCGTAATCAAGAAATTTTAGCATCATCGTGAACACCACCTCTTTCTCCGTATTCCATTCACTCTTTCCACCCGTTGATGCTGGCGCATTGAAAAATAACTCATGACCCAATTCAACTAGGGCGCGTATACTGCACGTCCTAATGCCACTGTTGGCCAGCAGATTGTCTGTTATGTTAATAATCTTTGGAATCGTTATGATTTTCTTGTCCTTGGCTTTACAGAGATGAAAGAGGAATTTATAGATGCTTCCAATCACGACCTCACATTTTCTCACGGAGCCCGTCTCGATGATCTCCAGATGCCTGAGAATGTACTCTATGAACACATTATTAGCATCCAGAAGGTAATAGTTGACCTTGAAATCCAACAGTTGGCATAGGAGATCAAGGATCACCGCCTGTAGCTTCGAGTTGGCCTTCATGAAGAGTCTTAAACTGTGAATAACCATCGGTTCGAAGATTTTCAGATGATGACCCACATCCTCGTAGGGAAGGGATTTTTTCTCAGAACCACCGAACTCCCAAAAACTCTTCAGAAGAGTCTCTACCTCATTTACGTCGTTCAAACTCCCACATGTATCGATGAGGTGTCGAAATTCAGTGCGACGAGAGACAAAGTTTCTATCGAAAAAGTGTCTCAGCATGTGTTTTGTGCACAAGACACACCAATTGGGTTGATAATTCACACAACTCATCAAATATGTGAGAATCTCCTCGATGATAGCCGTTGACTGACTTATCGAAACCATTGGCTTAATCTCGAAGATGAGAGTGAGAGTCTTGAGGCAACTCCCTAGCAGGGTCATCATTTTAGCACTCACCTCCTTGTCAATGGTAATCCTACGGGAGTCAAAGGCCATCTTCAGCATCTTGTACAATTTTATGTAGACAAAATCATTGCCAAAATATCCAAGATTGTTGAGCCTCATGGTGTCTTTCCCGCTCAGGAAAATATCACTCTTCTGCCCCTTCGGCAATGTAATCACCTTTGTCCCTGTGAATATGTGATGATAGACATTAATCACCTTCAGTAAGTGGATTAGCAAGGCCTCGGTGTGATCCTCCGTGTCATCACGGAGGGCTTTTGCTGCCAATAGGCGCGTACACAGCTCCAAAGCATCACTGTGAGCCGTTAAATCATAGACGGTGATTGGATTCTCTTGGATATACTTTATCACAACACCAAGGAAATTGAATTCATTCCATGCTGCAAAGTAATCGGTCGGTCTAAAGTGACTGGAAAGCTCTTTTGAGGCACTCAAGACACCAACAATTGTCTCCCTATCATTGCTCTCCATTAATTTGTTGCTGAGAATGTACAGTGTCTTCACGAGATGATGGTCAATTTGGGTATTGCCACTCAATTCGATGGCATTTAGTGGGGGTGGGAGCTCCTGGAATATCCTACCGCAGAGATCACTTCTGAGGACAAACATTGGATTGTTTGATGTGGTGTCGTCGTACTGTTTCACGGTGTAGTGGGAGAGAGACTTGGCAGCAGCACTCCTTATTCTAACATCCTCATCACCCAGCATACGGATAATGTGCTTGACGCACATTGTCTCAAATTCAATTGCCGTATCACGGCCCAGTAATTCATGTAATGCACGAAAGTCCAAATTTGCCAACACCTCACTGTACTTGCACTGCACTGTCCAGTATTTAATGTCATTAACGTCCAGCAACCTTGCCAAATATCCATCCACCGAAATTATTTCGGGGATTGTGGTATTGTGGATACCACACAAAAGCCAGTGAGGTAGGATATTCTCTGTTGCACTGAGAGCCTGACGAACAACAGCATGATTCTCATCAGACAAACCCTGCAGGGAGAAAAGGGTAGAATGGGTGTCAGAATACGGGTAAAATTAGCTAATATGGGGTGACGTAGTGTGAAGGGATTCACGGGATGTCCAGATTATCTCTACAGTATTGTATGTAAAAGGGCATATCGGGCATTATAATAATATAATTGAAGATTATTTTGGAGCTTAAGGCTTAACTTAATGACACTTTTGTTGAGTCATTTTATTACTTTTTACTATATATGAAAAAATTCTTACATTTAAGTTTCATCAAAAAATATTCATTAAAAATCACATTTTTTAAAGCCTATATACAAGGGAAGCCCTTGAGTTGTATGTATATAGTTCCATATGCTATAATATTTCTGTCCGTCTCTCCCTTAAGAAAAGCATTGGATTGTCTATTCTTTTAGTAGGTATACATATCTATTAGTAAGCAAGTTAATCGTAGAAGAAAACAGCTCTCAGTGTGGTACCTATAATGTAGACAAATCCCATAAACTTTTATCATCTAAAAAAAAACACTAGCTTTTTAAGACAAAGCCATATACCTATTTTTTTAAAGCTATATACCCAAGGGTAGTATATACAATTTCAATACTATTTACTGTATTTCCACAAAATTGTTGAAAATAAATCTCGAATTTTTGTCCATATTTCCCCATTCTCTCCTATGTGTCTTGATTGCCTATTTGAAATTCTATTTTCAAGTAAACTTTGGGATTAGATTGAGCAACTACCTATCTGAAGACTTTTTCTATCTCCTCTTACTTCCTTCACGGATTATTATTTTTTTTAAAAGGTAATCACACCCAGGACTGGACAAACCGTGCATGAATTAACGGGAAGTGAAAGCGTGTGAAAGTTAAATAATAATTACCTGCATAACAATTTCGATGAGTTTTGGAAATTTCAATAATTCTCTAACATCCTCTATAACTTGCTCATATTTCATTAACCCACAGCTCAGGCACTTAACAAAGTTACCAACAATTTGTATGATATCACTCCTGATAATTGGATCCTGATGGGAGCACAGTTGCAGGATATCGACAAGATACTGTGTCTTGTCGGAAGCTTTTGGCGACAATTTTCTCGGCGTCGAACAAATGGGTGTTGTTGATATTTTCAATTGGCCACTCGCCTTTGTCAGCATTGCACTCAAATCTCTATTGATTTTTGGTGCTAAATCCACTTTTGATGTCGTCCACGATTCCAACTGACCAAGGAGGGTGGTGGTGTCGATACTCTTGGCCAGTGGTGTGAAATAATCCTTGTAGGAGGTTGTGCTTTTCCCAAAGTGATCATCTTTCATCTCCAGATACCCGTCACTGTTGCTATTTTTCTCATAAGTTGCCTCTTTCACTTCTTGTCTTGACTCCACCTCCACAATTTCTGCCTTGATTTCCTCTGTGGCTCTCTCCAATTCAATTTTTATTAATTCATTTCTCGACTGCATCTCCAGGGGCTGCACGAGTATCTGTGGCGAAAGCAGCACACAGTTGGCAATCACCGTCAATGAGAGATTCTTTATCGACACCCTCACTTGTTGATCAGACACGAAACCTCCTTTATCGCCACTCAAGATAAATTTCGATGCAATTAGACGAACAGTATAAGAAATCACAGACTGATCGAATATTGTACCAATTTCTACTGTTGCCTGGCTTAGTACGGCATAACTGGCCGACGTGTCATATTCAAGTATCAATTCATCCTCCTCTTTATCAGCATCAGGGCTATTTTTTATATCACTTTTACATTCCTCTCCAGGGTGAATGTCCTCCTCCAACCCATGTACTACCTCGCGAGAACTCTCACCCATTTCTTCCACGACTTTGGGGATGTACTTGGGGGTATTGGTGACAGAAGATTCATTTGATTTCTGTCCTCGGAAGAAATTTGTCACAGTTTCCGTGGTGCTTGGCAAGGGATTTGTAAGAAGTGAGTTGAAGAATGAGCCAATTGAATCGGTAGACTTTTGACTCTTTAGCGACTTTGTATCTGAATTCTGGCCACCTCCAACTGCCTCTGTGAAATCCGTCTTAATGTCCATACTCTTTAGTGATTCTGATTCTACATCTGACATGCTCGCCAGCAGAGATGCGCTGTCGATAGATTCACAAAGAAGCTGAGCCTTAAGGTGAACATTCTCCTCATCTGGGCTCTGCTCAATGATCAATTGCTCAGGAGCCGCGGAGTCTGACTCGATAGTGATTGAATTTATGAAGCCACGCTTCTTTAGCAGAATCTCCTTGGATGCCAGAGCTGTGTCAGTAAGAATCTTTCTCCACTTTGTTGGAGGATTTAGAGTCATCACATTCAGTACCTCAAGAGATGCATTTATAATACTGTGAGCGCCATCCTGTAAGTACCCAAGACAAATCTCATAGACTTCAAGTAATTTCGAGAGATCGCAATTTTTCTCTTCCAGCAGAACGGGAACAATTAGCCTGATGAAGCCCAAAACACCAACGGTAGACTCTGGAGATTGCTGTTTCATCAGGATATCTACCAATGAAATTAGTTATTTGAGAAATATTCATTTATAATATGTATTCGTGAACTACCTTGTGCTTTAGATAGGGCCAGGAGTGCTAGTTCACACGTCTTCCTTGAGTGTTGAATAAAAGTCACAAGATTCTGGGCAGAGCAACGCCTCTTCACAGCACATGCGGACGAGAGATCATCCAGGAAAATTTGCAGTACTACGACTAATTCGTTGTCCATTACATTGCACTGAAGATACTTGCAGAATACTTTTATAAATTCTGTCAACGACTCAAGAAGTAGTGTCTCACGTCTCCTAGCTATTGCTGCGATGCACTGGAGCATATTCTGGGCGTAGGAGCGAGCCTTTCTTTGCTTTATTTGCGGACAGTAGTGACTGAAGATGTTGAGACAAATGCGTAAAGATCTCTCGTTACCATTCTTCTTAATCTCATGATATAGATCCACCTGGACGCGCTGAATATTCCCATTTTCGCAGTGTCGAATAATTTTACAGAGGTTTTCCTCGGCGTTCATACGGATTATGGAGTCACTATCTTCGCAGAAGAGCAATAGAACACTGATAGCTGTGCTTGTATGTAGGAGGTGATTTACATGGAAGTGTGGCGACATAATACATTCGCTAAGTTGTCGGAAATGGTGCAACTTGTCTTTTTGGCTGCAAAAAATATTGGGATTACTATCAGGGCATATGCTCAATCAAGAGAGACGAGATTGTAATCAATTATTTCAGTTAGAAGATAGGTATGTTCTTCCGATTTCGATGGAGTTGTAATATGGGTAACCGAATCTTTTACAGGAACTAGCGCTAGCACTTAGCCTGAATTACACTATGTACCTATGTATAATTAGGGCCAGTGGAGCCAGTGCAGGTGTAGATCAAATAAATCAACCGTGAGAAAAAGATGTGATATCACATACCTGCCAACCGTGTTCTTGAGGAAGTCCACGGATTTCTGAAATGTACTTGCAATTGTTAGCTTCTCCATCTTACTAACACTTTCAAATACACATTGAACAATTTAGAAACAGCTAATAACAAAAAGTTTAAGAATTATGCGCTTCTTGATGTATTATTCTCAAGATAAAATATAAAGAGCACTTTTATATCAACATGCACAAGACCACTGTCAAATACTACACTAATAGAAATCGTTTGCAGGAAATCGTGTGTGTGTCTTTGCTGAAAGATGCTCGAAATGTTCGAAACTGTTACGAAAAGCATTTTGTCGACAAAGGTTTGCTTAAAAGGCTTACAATGTTTGAACGCCTTCGTTTAAGTGTTTAAGAGCTTTTTATTGAGTTACAAATTTGATATCACATTTTTCTTAATAAAGACACGAGGCGTTTCGTACCTTACCATATATAATACATATGTAGATAGGGCTTATAGGGAGCATACGCGGTGGCCTCCATCCTGCGAGATTCAGATTCAGGGTATTGGTGTTATTGGTACTGCAATCCCACCATATATCTTAAGCGGATAATGCTGCTAAAAACCCGAAAACCTAAGAAATGTTATATATAATATTTATATACATACATATATAAATTAAACAGCGTGTGGCAACAATTTTACGGTTGGAGAAATCTATGACTTTATTGCTTGTAGAAAAAATTACAATAGAGCACAACAGAATTCGCACTCATGATTTCTCGTATATAAGTATTTCTCACGTAATACAGACATCAAATCAAGAATATTAAGGGAGAGAAAAACAATTACGCAACTGTCCTTTCAATATTTTTTTTTATTATTATAAATCAATTTTCATATTATCTACACTTTCCCCTATTATATTACAAATACATTACTGAAAATATATGGACTTCAAACTTTTTTTTTATTATACTGAATGATTTTTTGTGTGTAAAAAATCACAGACATTCTTATTATTAACAAACCAATTCTCGTTTTTCTCCGCAAAGGGATCATAAACTAGAAATATAAATGATTTGTATCGGAAATCAAATAGAAAAAGAGATAGAATACAAATTGTTCTTTTTTTTATCACCTATACAGAAATAATAGAGACAAGTAGGTAGGTAAGGTATATTGAGGAAGAAAAAAAATATACCCACAATTTTCTTAAATTCCCACACATTCACACAAATGACCAAAAAATTAGACCAGAAGGAATCTTTGTTAAATTCCCATTCGTTTGTGATTTGCACTAGCAGATAGTGCAAAATTAGCAAATACCTAATTTTGAAAATATTTGATAAATTATTGTACACCGCAAAGCATTAATTCCATTACACATTACAAAAAGTAACAATAATTAATTTTAACATTCAAATAAATAAGTACTAATTTAACCTCGCTTAAATTTAAGTACTGTTAATGTAATAATAAGGAATCCCATAATCCAGAGGATGGTTGAAATGAAGCCAAAGTAGACATCGGGCTCGGTGATCTCCCAGCCGCGGCTCAGCATTGACCGCAATGAAGTTGTGGCCATCGTGAGTGGAAGTCCCAGAGAAATATATCTGCAATGGCAAATGGAGAATGACCGTGGATAAGTGAATGGTTCAAGGGAAGAAATTTGATGCTTTTGAATCACCTTAGAATTTCGGGCATGCCTTCGATGGGCCATATGACACCGGACAGCAAGAGTGTGGGATAGAAAGAGCCGAGGGCCAACTGAATGGCATTCCGTTCTAGTTCGCAAATGGCAGAAATCACAAAACCGAAGCACATTCCGCAGAGACCTTGGAGCAGTGTGAGCACGATGACCCAGAAAATGTCACCATTGCAGGTTACACCGAAGACGAGGATCATGAAGATGAGCACAAGGGCAGTTTGGCCACACATCACCACAAACTGGGTGACCACGTGCGAGAACAAGATTTCTGTCGGTGTCACACCGGCCACCCATGAACGATCCAGGAGACCCTCAGTGCGTTCGATGATAAGGGCGGACGATGTGAGAGCCACGGCCAAGAAGAAGACAATTCTGTAGGAAGGCCAAAATGTTGAAGACTCACAAATACAAAGTGAGATTATATTAAGACACTCACGTTAAGATAACTCCTGGCGCCACAAAATCCGTGAATGATGGATCATTTGTGCCATAGATGGGCTCCTTGAATTGAATGGGCACGTCACCAAGCTTCTCATTGTTACCGCAGGTTTTGAGAAAAGTTTGAGCAAAATCCCTGTAAGCCAGCTGCAAATCCCGATTTAGCATTATACCAATCTGTTGATTCGACATATCAAGCCACACACGAATTTCCGACTGATCAAGCGTCTCATCATCCGCGTCTCGTCCTGCGTAGTGTTTAATTAAGTATTATAGATATGTATTATGGAATTAGGCTATCGTTTATTTTATAAGACTCACCAAGTGTTATTCTTGCAACCAAGGCATCTGTAAAGTTGTCCGTAAAGTAGAGAACACCCCAAGCATCACCCGTTTTCACCGCATTTATTGCTGCCTCAGGCGTAGGATAGTAATTTTGGTCGATGTTATTGCTGAGATGGCTCAAATAGCGACACGATAAGTTACCAAATCTACATCCTGGGTCAAATGTGCAGTTCTTAAAAGAGCAAGTACAGTATTTTCATAGAGTATTAAATTTTTTAAGAAGTAGTTTAGCACAAGGTGTGTTTTTGAAAAAAATGACTTACATCTCCATCAATTTCTTGATTAACTATGGCCAGCTTAAGTCCGGTCGGATCTCTTCCTATTGCCAGACAGAAGAGTATAACCTGCATGACGGGGAGTGCGAAGATAAAGAGCATTACTCCAACATTTCGCCACATTCGGAGGAAATTCTTCTGGAGGAGTGCACGGATTTTTCCTCGAGAGGTAATCTGCCAAAAAAAATCAATCATAAAGATAATGTCTTTAGATTTAGAATCAGTAGATATAATACATACGTTGAAACAGTTCGAGCAGCTGCCACAGTCATCACAATCAATTGCAGTGCTTGTAGGATGTGGCGGTGTATCGTTAATCTGTAAGAGTACAATTATTGCTATAGTTAACAAGATTTTATTTATATCACCAGTATTTGTGTAACACTTACCCCTATGGTCGATCCGTTGGAGTCGCTGATAAGGATTTCTTTGCTTTGATGGAAGTTGAGACCCACGACGCCACTCTCTTGACTCACATAGACAGGGTTATCTTTCTTGCTACCGAAGGCTAAGGCTGATAGGGATATATTGTTACTTATGTTCATTGGTTCTGTAGTAGCCACAGCCCCGTTAGCACCCTGTTTTCGTGACAACTTAAGAAAGACATCCTCTAAACTCTGACACCGGTACATGGACAGGAGCACTTGTGGGGACTCCTCAGCTAGAAGACGACCAGAGCGCATAAGGCCAATTGTATGCGCCTGTCGTGCTTCCTCGATGTAATGCGTTGTGATGATAACTGTCTTTTGACCAGCTTTGGTTATATGCACAAGGTGGTTCCATATGCTCTGTCGCAGGAGAGGATCCACACCAACTGTGGGCTCATCTAAGATGAGCAGCTCTGGATCATGCATTAGAGCCACTGCGAATGACACCCGCCTTTGTTGACCACCACTGCAGAAAATACACGTTATATTAGGTATGTTAGAATATATACTGTCGAGACGAGGTGAATAAATATGAAATAAATAGAAATATTATCCCACATTGAATTACATTCTCAACAATTTATCAATCACCATATACATACATGGAAGCGCCAAACACTACTCTTTTGATCATATTTCCTTTCAACTCCGCTATTTTACACGCGCTTCCCTTTTTATCACATTCATCATGTTTCTGTTCCCATATAGTTTTAAATACGATTAGCTTCGGAACAGCATTTATTATAATGTTTATCACATTGAAATTCAAAATGGTAATATATGACTACCATTTATTAAACTTACCCACAATAAGAAATTATTATTTTATATTTTTTGCACCAAGTAAGAAGTAAAAGCAAGATCTCGACTTATTATTTTGTTGTTTAGATTATATGTAGAGTTTAAATTTATAAAAAGTTATTTTTTTAACATTTAACTTTATAGTGCCCTTTAATAACTTTTTGGCCTAATAAAGAGTACCACATAAGAAGAAATTTCCGAATTCATATGCGGTGCGAAATTGTTTCAAGCGAAATGTTGATGAATCGCAATTATTTTCAGAACTGTACCTATGTGACTTTAGCTTTCTCAAAATATAACAACTTACTCAACTTAGCACGAACTTTGAAAGAGTTTTTCTCTTTTAAATTTAAATGTGTTGTTAAATTAAATGTACATATGTATACAACACGTATGACAATAAAATAGACGTATTTTTCCACAATTAAATGTAATACCATTTGTATGTTTCTCTTTGAAAAGGAGTTTAGAGATCATTCACGAGATTTTTATCATTGATATTAAGTTTTTCTAATCCCCCCACAAATGACAGGCTGATAAAAATATCCAGGGTGTTAATTAAAATTCAGTGCCTTTGTTATTGAGTACGAATGAATCGCAATCATTGGTTCTAATAGCAAAACAGTCAATAAATATTCATTTCACGCTGATGATTCGCGACGACAGGACTACCAAAGACTGTTGAGCCACATTGTTTCTGGCATGAGTATTCTTCAGCTAAGTCTTGAGTGACTCTCTCGTTGATGTATTAATTGACTGGCGGCCTTGGTACTTGATCACCCATTCAAACTAGGTAATTTATGCCACACTTTAATAATCCTCCTCTCCCCCTCATTTGATGCCAATGCATTTTATGTTACTTAAAAAAATGACCCCCTTATGTGATTAGGCTACTCACCTGAGATTTTTTACAAGACGATTCTGAGATGGCAAATCGAGAAAATTGAGCAAAAACTGAAGTCTCTCCATAATCTCTGATGTCTGCATACCAAATATCCAGCCAAAGTACATCATGGTTTCTTTAATTGTGAACTCGCCGTAGAGAGCAATCTCCTGTGGCATGTAACCGACCTGAGCACCAGGAACACCTGATCCCTTGGTTCCTGGCTTGCCACCAAGAACCCATATCTCGCCTGAGTTCAGACGTCTGCGACCAACAATGCAGGAAAGAAGTGTTGTCTTGCCACATCCAGAAGCACCCAAAAGGCCATATCTGTCGACATTGAATATAAGGAGACGCTTAACCAGAGACAAACAATAATTTGAATTTCAGCGCCGAGGCTTGAATTTTGCATGAGTTATATCTTGAGACGATACGGAGTTTCTTCTGACATTGACCCACTTTGGTCGGATTAAAATTAACGCTTATGTACACACTTGAATGCAGTGTCATCGGCTAACCATAAAAATTTTCGTTGCGCATATGGGAAAGTCTGAGCTTTTATTCGTGAAAGTATATAATTTCACTTTCAATCTTCAACATTCTCCGCGATTCGCTCCAATTTTTTCCTCAACTGTGGACGATCATCTGCCATTATATACGTGAGTTTGAGGAATACATTATGTACCTATATATATAATAATTGTTAATTTGCGTCATTTTATATTAAAAGATAATCTTCTTTGCAGTATATGCAATGACCTTACTCAAAAGCAAATCGTTTGTGATGTCTTTCATTATGAAATTAAGTCTATTAAATAATATTTCAAGTCGCACAACTCTCCCTCCCCTAAATATATTTTATTTCACTCTCACAGCGAGACAGTGCCTCTGAACAAAGCTAAAAAAAAATCATTAGGCCACACTACAATGTTTCGACATTTTCGTTTATATACTATTTAAGAGACTGTAAATATATAAAGTATTACGTGTCTTTTCTATCAATAAACCATTTTTACATAAACGCCGCGAATACATTCAACGTTAACACTTAATGATCGATTTCAACTTATCAACTGATGATCAGTCAAGTGTGTATCCATGCCATGAGATTGCACAATTAGATTGTATGGAAGTCTTCCATTTCTTGTATACAAATACTTCATGCTCGTGAGAAGGAAGCCCCCTTACAAAGTTCAGAGTTTAAATAAAATAAGTTTATTTTACTTTTTATTTGTGCCAAATTAAAATGATCTTTTTTAATTCATTTAATTTGCACGAAATGGGTATGTAAACAAAGAATCTTTTATCCAAATAAAGTTTCTTAAAAATTATATATTCTAACTCTGCGGTTGTATGACGACTTGAATGCGTTTTAGAGCACTTCTTTCATTCTGATTTCTTTAACCTTCCTACTGGTTTTTATGTTACATTTGAAACAACACCATTTCCATTGCAATTATGTCTCACAAATTCCGTGTATAAAATTGTCAATAGTGACAAATCGGTGAGTTTTCCACGCTGTAGCGCGGTGTACAAAGGCGACGAAGTAGTGTCAACGAATGCTTCACAATGAAACGTGTTGGTGGGCAATTAATAAAAATGATTTTTACTCATTTCTAACACAGATTGTCAACACGTATGAAAAGGATTGTCAGCATTGCTTGAACGACAAATTGCTATTGCGACAAAATACATACATCTAATAAAAGGAAATTGTTCACTATCCCAATGATGTGTTCGTCTCAATCATATGATTATCTTCATTAAAGTCATCAATTGCAGTCAAAATTTATTACTGTTGTTTTCTATAAATTATTCTAAAATAAGCTGCGTTCGGCATGGAAACCGAGAAACTCATATGAATGGAAATTTTATATTTTTGAAAGATATTCGAGATTTAAGCAAAACCCACTTTGAAATGACACATAAAACTTTCCACGCCGTTTAACACATTGTCAATAGAGTTCTTTGATATCAAAAGTCATTATATGATTAATCATGCGGTTGTATGGGAATTTATAATAAATAATGTAGTCTTCTGGTTTGCCTTGGTTGTTGTGTTTAGAAAAATTCACTTTGCCGCTATGGTGCAAGAGTCAGGAAAAACATGATATGAGGACAAATAGTATTGAGTCGGTCTTTCTTAATCTCTCATTTGGTATATTGATAAAAACCACGAAAACATAATATTCGCATATTCAATCAAAGAAAATTTCCATCTTTTAGTCCTATAGACGGTGATTCCTTATAAACGAGATGAAATAAATTGTAATTAATCATTGAAAATTACTGGTTGGAAATGTCTTAGAGGAATCACCTGTAGGTATAGATCATAATATGTATCATTTTTCATTTTAAAAGTGAATCATCAAGTGCTTATAACTCGAAAATAAATGGAAATATTGTGAAAAAATGGCAACTTGTTCATTCACTTACATTGTCCCTTTGGCAACTGTCATATTGAGGTTACTGAGTACTTGATTTGGTTTTGACTTAGATCCATACTGTTTGAAGGCATGCCGTACAGACACTGCCTGCTGCTGCCTGTTCCACATGGTTCCTCCATCCTCAATAGTTGTTACGTTTGTATCACTGCCACTAAAAGAAGAGAAAAACATTAAATTAAAATGTTTTCAGTCACTAACTACTGATTCTCCCAGAAATTTATGATCAAACGCCACTCAATCACTATTTAAAACGAAAAATTTCAATGCGCTTTAAGATACGAACCCGAACCTACCGACTATAACGGTAGTCAAGAACGTAAACAATTGCATAAATATGTTTCTTCAGATTCATTAATTGATTTGTAAAATTAAACACTTTGTTCAGTCTTCATATTTTCTATTGTTTCGCCAGTTTTCAAAATATTGCACCATAAGAAATTAATTTTTTTGATTATTTTTTTTAGGCTTTATTTGAAAGACTTTCTCAATATAGACGGTTATAAAAACCAGTACCTATTTTGGAGAAATTATTAGACCAGTAAAAATGTTTTCAAATAAAAACTTATTATAAGATTACATTTAATAGTGTCAAATACAAAATAGCACGATATAAAAATTTAATACGAGGTAACAAAAAATACATTTCAAGGAACCTTTTAATTTTATTGTGCAAAATCATTGAAGAATACGAAAATAAGATGATTCAAGAGACTTTCAAGAACATTATTTACTTACGTTATCAACATTATTGTCAAAGTTTCTTCTATCTTAACTATCGTCAGCAACTAACAATAGTCGTAGTTCTGCTTGTTGGTGTTGTTGAAGAAGAAGAATTTTTCCAATACTTTGAGTGAGCGATTATTAAAGAAAAATGTGAATATTTTTGCAAACGAAAATATTAAAATGTGGGTTAATTTCATTCCAAAGTATTTGCTTTTGAAACACATAAAAACGACTTTCTGGGTGATTGTAGTCATAAATATTATTTAATTTTTGTACAATTGCACGTCTTATAAAATAGTCATCAAGGTGTTAAATGCAATTAACACATTTTGCCAAAGAAATTTTCACATAGACGCGCAGTCTGTTTAGTCAATCCCACCAAGGTTTTCGTTACTCTTGATGTGCTTGAATTGAGTGATGGGCTTCAAGTGACAAATTAATGTGGTTTATGTTTTGCACCTTCACAGCCACTAAATCACTCTTTATAAATTTCCTTATTGGTCATTAGATTCAGCAAAGTCAATTGAGTAAAATCATATTCTTGAAAATATTCATTGAATTGCATTTTCCAATAGTTGAGAAACACGGTGACAACCTTGATATAATTTCACTTTGTTTGCTTATTATTGCAATGTTTAAATTTGAACGTTTTGTGATATTAGCAAAATTTTTGCTAAATTGACAAACTCTTCTCTGCGATATTGATAAAGATCATGATATTTTTTAAGCAAAACACACTCACGTTCTTATAATTATTATAAAAATCTCAATTTTATTTGAACACATATTTTCCGTGCAATATCCGTTTTGTTTCTATAATTTTACTTGTTGTACTAATAAAGACAGAAACATTTGCTTCCACTATGTCTTCCGCATTTGTACATAAGATGTCATTCTATATATTTATTACTTATTATTTGATTACCCTACAAAAGACTCTGCAATTCAAAACAAAATAATTGCATGCAATCGAAATGATTGTATATCTAAACGGAGAAGATGTATTGAGGGAAGACTTCAGGTAAGGATTTCATATTTAGCATATATTAGTAACAAAATATATTAACATTTACTTGTGAGAGGAGAGAGGCAGTTATGGAGAAAAGTCTAGTTAACTATTATGATATGTATACGAAATAATAATAAGAGAAAAAAAAATATTGGGAAAATTATTATTTCCTGTACAAAGTGGAGAGTAAAGATCTCAGAAAGACACTCAGTCGGGTATGTTAAAGCTGCAGTGACCGGAAAATTCTTTCGACATGCGTGTATATGCAATAAATTGTTCATTATTTTTTTCATTAGAACTTCCAAGCAATATTACGTTGACCTTTAGACTCTCCTATGGTGATTTTGTCTTCTCAACATAGCCGTAGTAGATATACGAGAAGTCAGATGAGAATAACAATTAATTACACGATGCATAGTTTCCAGATTGAATATCTATCTTTTACTAGCAAATTAATGTGGTTTTCATTGAATTTTCAACCCAACCCGACAGTATTGGTCAATATAGGGAAACTTTTGCAACACACTAAAAGCGAATATTAAAATCCATGAAGTAAGTGAAATATCGATCACAATCAGGAAGATATGTAGATTTGCAGTCTCCGATTAACTATTATTTCCCTTTAATTAACTACACACTAATTTGTGATTAATTTTGATATTAAAAACTAAGGCGGAAATTTATCTTATCTTTTGTCTCCTAAAACATCTCCTAAAAGTCACTAGAAATTTCCAATAAGAATTGCAACTGAAATAATAGTATTTGACTCACATACACAAAATTTATTAATTATACTTGTGAGAATATGAGAAGTCTGTTCTCTATGTATACCTATTGCAAGGTTTTAAAAACGTCTGAATTAAAACGCGTTTCTTGTACATTATACTATATTTTTGCGTTCATAATTACGAAGGCCTTTAACTTTCGTTTTCTTCACCATGATATGTGCTAAACATACTTCATACACCTCAGAAACGCATTTTCTTGTGTACAATACTCCCATCAGTTAATTTGAGAACCAATTACCCGTATAGATTTGGCGTTTCTTTGGAAAATGTGCATCAAATAGGCTAGAAAATTGATCACTTTTTACATTTCATGTTACCATCACATGGTTGTTACGAAGAAAACAATACCATATGTCTTCCCATCAAAATTAAAGAAGAGTTAATATAATTTTGGTTGTCACCGAAAAAGTCTTTTTTCGTTGAAAATTGTCAAATCCACTGAATTTGAACGCTTTCATAAGCACAATACACAAAGAGAAATATTGTGTGTCAATTTAATTTGAAAACACTAGTGGTCCTATCATCAAGGAGACACACGTCTTTCAGTTACAATCTTTCAAAGTTGTTGCCAATGAATCTATCATTTTGCAATAGAATTGCACAATGAATATGGAAATGGAGTGAGTTCCATCCAAATTCCAATGAAATTAACACACACAGACGAAATCTCCTAATACACTATTGCTAGTATATAGCTGGACTATATTATTTATTTATTGTGTTGAGCAAAAGTATCCACATTTAATCCAAAATATGTATTTAAAATCTTTTTTCTACGCTCTTTAGATGTGTATAAAAGTCGAATGTTGGCAAAATATCCGCAATTATATTATATATACATATATACGTGAAACTCATTTTGAAATTACATTTCCATTCACTTACACACTTGAGTTAAAAAAAAACAACCAAGAAAAGTGTATATCAATGGGCTAAAATGTTTAGGTATTGTGTATTGTTAAGTTTTCGATTCAAAATGTCAATTTGTATGAAATGTATAATAATATAAGAATTAATATTTTTAGTCGTCAACATCCGAAATAAAATAATCTTGTTTGTCAACCTAAAGGAAACACTCTGTATTCACTATGGCGCTGAGCGCAGACCATATGAAATACTTTACACCACTTGCAATTATCCTTTATCTTGATTCAAGAGTATTCACAATACTTTAAAACTACTGAAAGGGATAACCAGTTTGGGTGAACAGAATTCACATAGAGTGAGTGAGAAAAGGCTGTTACGAAATCAACATCCTCAATAGCGAACGAACCGAAAGCGACTGGAGACAGTGCTTTTGTGCAGCAGTAACAGACGCTCAGCTTGGTTGGAATACACGACTCTTTCGCGAAGCTTTTAGTGGTAGGGGTTTTCAATTAAATAATATTAAATACAACAACATGATTGAGTAATTTTAAATCTGCAGTGGCAAAAAGAAATCCAACATTTGTCTCTGTATTGAAAAAATTGTTATGTGCCAAGAACCAACACTTCTCTAATGGTTAAATACTATCTTATGAGACTCTTCTGCGATTGTAGTATAAAGCTCTTTTCTCAACGACTTCGTATTTAGTAGTATGAATGATGTGAAGAAACTTTTAATTCATTATAATGAGGAATTGAGTGCTTCAGTACTTGAAGGACTGACTTACATGAAAGGTTAAATCTTCATTTTTTTCTTGTCAGATTTGGTTAATCAAATCATTATTTTAAGTACGAATTTCGGAGTTTTTAATTAACGTGGAACACATTAAATAAAATTTATCTGTTAACACGTGCGCCATAATTTTCTTTTTAATATTTCATTTTCTTTGTACCTAATTAACTTTTATTCTCTCATTAAAAAGAATCCGGAAAGATCAAAACATCAATATTATGATCTTCTATAGAGGATAGTGAGGCAATGCGCAAAAAAATTCTTTTCAAAGTTTGGCATTATTTTCCAGCAAAATGAAAAGTTGTTTAAGAAATTCACAGCATGGTGAATTTAAGATATTATAATAATGAATAATATCATAGGTGTATAGAATTTTTAAAACGACTTGAAACGGGGCTTGATAATCTATGGTTTTTCAGAGAAATGGAAATACTACAGAGAAAGGTACTTTGCCGACTTTGCCTATAACAGAAAAATCATGGTTCAGATGCAATCAAGAAATGTGCACATGCGGACACGTTATTTCAGCTGAATTTGAACAGAAAATATATTTTTTGCAAATCCCCTCATTATTCTCGACTTGAAGAACGAACACGAAAAATTAGTATACAATCCATGAATTTATTATAAAAGTTATCACATAAAAATCACATTGAAAAATGCGGTTGAGTTTTAGTTTAGTTCAGACTAATAGATGCTTGTTAATTATGCACTTCTGAAAACTTATCATTTTAATCCAGTATACCAAATGAAAAAGAAATCCATAAAAATAAAATTTTTGAGTTGTCTTTCAAAAAAGGTATTTAAATTCTAAGTAAGGAATATTGACATAAAATACAGGAATCATGTAGCCGTGCCACCTCTTACTACATGCGGTGGATTGGTTCAGCTGACTTTAAAAATTACTTCCAAAATCATTTTGTCCGCATATGCATCGTGCGCACTGACTCACACTCTCCTATTAATTATAGATATTTTATAGGATTTTATTAAACATATTTTTGAATTATTTTAAAGTAGTTTGTCTTTCAGACTGCACCTAGCGGTGATTTTAAACTTCAGGCGATATGAATATTGATTGAGAAGATATAGATATAAGCGTAAACTAATTGTTCTGTTAACCTTCTGAGTTGTTTGAGAAAAATATATACTTTTTCTCACGATTTGTTTAACCAGGAATGATATATTATAATTTATGAACGGGCTTCCCCGCAATTGTTAACAAAATCTAAGAGATAGATATTGGAAAGTATAATTTACATATAAGAACATAGGTAGCAGTACTAATTCTATTCAAACATTATCTTTTTTTATGGAAAGACAATCGCTTTCAAATCAGTAGATCATAATATTATATGTAGAACTAAAAATATTTAAATGCAAGCATCTGAATAGATTAATCTTTCACACCCTCGTTCACACCAGTGCTCCTTGCTAAGAGAATTTCTATAAATTTGAAGAATATTTGTATAATATAAATGTACACAACATATTTATAATATAATGTAATAAGACACTTCAACGGTCATTTTGTACTTGACATACATAGTTTTAAAAGATATTTTAAAGAGGTCTTAGTATTTTTAGCACGTTTTTGAAAATACTCAAAATATTATTCATTTGAAACGATCACTTTTATTTTTCTGAATGAAAATTTTCTCATTTTTTAGTCTTTAAAATACACATTGCCTCCAGTTCTAGACAGAATTATTATCAAAAATAATTAATTTTATTATATTTTATAATCTATAATGAGGTGTACTTGTAATATCCTTAAAGTATTTGGTACGAAATTCATTACTTTATAGTGATTAATATCAAAACTAGTTTAGGTATACATATCTAAAAATCGAAATGAAGTCGTTTACTAAAAATATATAACTTAAATTTCTTGCATAAAATCTTTTAAATTTGTGCACGACTATGCGTATCGATTGGTAACTTCCTAATAAACTCTGCAAGTGTCAGTAGGTGAGTGTCTGAAAATGCATATAATTGACACAAATTTGGTCAGATGATTTAATGAGAAAAATCTATCAGTGACACAATTATGAGTCTCAATATGTGTGCACTAAATACAAAAAAAAATGTATACACATACGACAAGACAGAAACTTTCACTGGCTTGTGATGTAATTGATTACGCGGCATTTCAACATTATGAAGATAAACAAAAGTAGCGCAGGTGATTTCAACGTGCCCAGCACGTAACAGCCAATGCCACCGGTCAGCAAAGTCCGACGTTCGGCGTCAAACTGTACTCTTAGCTGGGTAAGAGGGGACGCTAAACCAATGCAATGAAGGAAAAAATAAACGACCTTGTTTCATCTACCATTTCAAATTTAAAATATTGTATGAGGAGGCTCTCGCACCTCGGTTTATCCGGCTGATGTGGTAGGTTGGGTGCTTCGCGCCCCGCATGCTACACATTGAGCTTAGTAAAAGTGTTTTTTCTTAGGTATAAGGTTTAAATTGTTAGAAAAATGGGTACCTAAATTCTTTGTTAATTTGTATTATCTCAGAAGGAGCAATGGTCCAGCACTACGGCTAGGATAAATCTGTCGCATAGAGTTTGCTATATTCATTTTAGTAGTTCTTGGATGGTATATACTTTACATGATATTAAGTGTAGATTTTGCAAGACTTTTCTATATCTAACTTTCAATTAACGCCTTGGCAATGCTTTTACTATGTACAATTGAGAAATGTATAAGTCGCAAGATAAATAATAACTAAGATTTATGAAAGTCTCATTACGAAATGTTTTCTATTTTTACCGAAAAAACATTTATAATACATATTAATAACTTTTTTTTAGAGCTTTTCAACTTTTAAGAATACCTACTTTTTGATTTTGATTTTCATAAAATATCCGAAAAAGCTTTTTGAGTATTTAGGGCAATTGGGTTCACGATATTATTATATGTCTTGTTTATTTAGATTATATTAATTCTTTAGTAATTTTGGCTATATATATATACATATATTCTGAAATGTTTGAGAGTAATTTGTTCAGGTTTCATACGCACACTCCATTTGATATTTTTGGAGATTATCGCCATGATAGTATTGAATGTGTCTCAAGTGACTCAATAAGAAGTCTGTATATATACATATGTAGTTATCTACCGTTGAAATACTCAAAACCGTGATCTATATATGACATTAATCAGCAGAGCTAATCGCATATATAAATAAATTGATAATGATATTGAGGGGATTATTGCGAATTACATTTTTCACAAATATCAGTCGATAGATTTAATTGGAAGAGGCAACACCGAGACTTTTTCTTTGTGAAATTGTTGTGTGGAAGTTTTAGAAATTCACTGAACAACTCGAAAAGTTGGTGTGTGGTCTAAAGGAGATAAATTTGTGAAAATGAGGAGTGTGTTTGCATACGGACTTGCAGTCTTAATATTTACTGTGGTTTTCATTGGTGCAGGTTTTGTAGTTGCGAAGTAAGTTGGTCTCTATCTTCAATTTATTAAACTCTCATCTAGCATTATTCCACTCAATTCCACTGCATAATTGTTTAAGGAATTTTGTACAAAACTATTGTAAAGGCATAATAAGAATATGCATTGATGCACTCAATTTTGTTCACTAGTACAATTTGCCATGTCTAAAATTATTTACCAATTATATAATATAATATGCAAAAACTTTGTGCGAAGATCTCTATAAATTTATTAGTTAAATTTATAATTATTATTCTATTAAATTAAATTATTATTCTAATTATTATTCTACTAAAAGGTATTTATGAGTTTATCAAAATTTTCGAGAAATGAATGAATAACATTGATCTAAATTAAAAGTGATATAAAAATTTCACGCGTAAATGAGACAATCTTGTGCAATTCTCAGTATTAGCGAAATATGTGATGATTTTTTTATTACAATGTGCAATCAATTTTTATTTTCTTTTATAATTTAGAAAATTTTATCTTTATTCGCATGAACCCTGAATTTTTGTATCTGAAATTTGACTTATTGCTTATGTAAGATTTGTCATGCAGAAAGTATTATAAAAGAATAGCATGTGATATTTATGATCATAATATCACTTAATCTTAAGACACCCAATTAATAACATGATAACGTCATAGAAATAGATCATACGCTCGTCAAAATTATATCTGTTTTCGATTGCGATGTACATTCAAGTAGTTGATTAGATAGACACTAAGCGAACAAAAATTCATTTTTCGCTTAAATAAGAACAAGTTAGAGAAAATCTCCAAAGATTGTCCCATTAGACTTAAAATTTCTCATTATCATTTTAACTAACTTTTAACATGAGTAATTTCCATGAGTAACGCATGGAACATTTCAGACAGAGATGGGGATTTTAAGTTTTAGATATTGAAAAACTTGTTTTGGTACTCATCAATTTCTAGAATTCATGAAAATATATTGTATAATAGACACGTAATTAATTTTAACGAATCCTTATATTTTTTGTAAAATTTCATCTACTGGTACAGTGCCATTTGTTTTTTTTAACCAAACAGTTTTTTTTACTATTTTTATGGGAATAAAGAGAATTATTATGTATTACTTTTATAATTTTTTTTACCGAAATTAGAATAAAGTTTATGAAATATTTGAATATCAATTAAAATTGCCATGGATCTATTTATATACATAACTACATAAAGAGGAGTTTACACAGTTTAGTTTTCACACATGATGAAATAATTATTATATATGATATATAGAGTTTACAAAGAAGTTGTTTACATTATAACTGTTTTATTATACCCCTGATTATACCCATATATCTTATATACCAATTCGGCGGTTCCAAACTGAACTATTCTAACTCATGAGGAATCCCTAACTCAGTTTGACGTTTCATATCTTAAAGAGTAAAAAATGTGACACCTGAGACATTCTGGAAGTTTTGGTAAAGTTTATATTCAGCGTTTCTTTTACTTACAAAAAATGTTTGCATTTGTCAATCATATTTACAAAAATTCAATTTTTGAAGTGCCTGGAAATATGTAACTCTTTATACATATAATATATAAGAATAAATACGTAGGTACTTCAAAATAATTTCTCGAAGCAAAATTATGACTATCGTTAGTCCTTTGATAAAATAAATTTTTGAAAAATTACATCTTTAGCAGTATATTTTAACAGATTTACTTTTTGGGTAGATAAAAATCTAAAATTGTTCATGCATTCATTGCAGGGTTATCAAAAGTGATCCTGTTCCACCTGATCAACAAGATGTATCCACAGTTCTCTCGGAGATTCGCAATGTGATGAGCAGCTCCGAATACAATGTTAATGCTTATTTAATTCCGGCTAGTGATAATCACTTGGTACGATTTTTCTGTGCATTTGAAAATTGAGAATATAATGTTATCTTCGTTATATTGCCTCCTTTGCAGGGTGGATCATCTCGAAGGGTGGCTTATGTGAGTGGCTTTACGGGCTCCAATGGTTTCGCTATTATTAGTGACACAAATGCGGCAGTTTGGGTGGATGGCCGATATTACTTACAGGCCGATCGTCAAGTGGATACTAGATACTGGGAAGTTATGAAGAGCGGCCTGTCTGGAGTGAAGAGCCACGAGGAGTGGCTCATTGATAATCTTCCTATTGCTGGGAGAGTCGGATTGGATCCCAATCTCTTCTCACCAAGTGACTTTGATCGATACATGCGCTATTTATCTGGACATGGACATGAACTGGTCTCCCTTCCGAATAATCTCGTTGATTTGGTGTGGGAGGATCAACCCCAAATTACATTGTCTCAACTTGAGGTGCAAAACATCACATTTAGTGGTCAGGCTATCTCTGAGAAGATAGCCAATATTCGAAGTGATATGGAAAGCAGAAACGGCGAAGCTCTTGTGGTGTCGGCACTTGATGAAATAGCATGTATAATTGCCACGAAATATCGCATAACTCCAGGCGATAAGTGAGAAACTATTTATAATTTTTGTGCTTTCTACAGGGCTGCTCAATCTTCGAGGAAGAGACTTTTCTACAACTCCCACATTTTATTCTTACGTTATTCTCACAATGAACGATCTCTACGTCTTCTTCCACAAGGATCGTGTTGTTCCAGAGAATATCAAGGAGCACATTAGGGTGGAATCTGAAACAAACTGCATTTTCGACTATTCTTATGAAGATTTCTTAGATGGTCTACAGAAAGTGGTAAGGAATTATAATAATTTGATTTTATATTGAGTTTTTTTTTCAATAATATTTTCCATTTCCGATTTTTAAAAAATTATAGGTAATGATATACTTTTTATGATATCAAAGATCTGATCATTTTTATTGTATTTAATTCGTATCGCAAAAACCTCTATCTTAATTGATGATTTTAAATATTTTAAATAGACAATGGGGCTATTTACATCGAGACCGGATTATGCGTTTTACATGGACACGATTGAATTAAGATTGGAT
>CAKKOB020000002.1:44416-57819 GCA_918844115.2 Phlebotomus perniciosus
TCCATTTCCGATTTTTAAAAAATTATAGGTAATGATATACTTTTTATGATATCAAAGATCTGATCATTTTTATTGTATTTAATTCGTATCGCAAAAACCTCTATCTTAATTGATGATTTTAAATATTTTAAATAGACAATGTTTCATGCGACATCATGATCACCTATTCTTTGAATTGCAGGTGAGTGAGACTACCAAGTACATTTTGATTCCATCTGGAAGCAATCAAGCAACATTCGAGAAAATTCCCGCTGAGCGGAGGTTAGTGGTGAGTGGTTACAGTCCCATTGCTTTGCGAAAAGCCGTGAAGAATGCCGTAGAAGCTGAGGGATTGAGAAATTGCCATGTGAGAGACAGCGTGGCAGTTATTCGGTACCTGCATTGGCTCAACGTGACGATTGGCACGGAGACAATAACTGAGATAAGTGGTGCAACACAACTCGAGAAATTCCGCAGCGAGCAAGATCACTTCAAAGGATTGAGTTTTGGCTCGATCAGCGGTTTCGGGCCAAATGCAGCTGTTGTTCACTACTTTCCCACCGAGGAGACTAACATTGAGATTACTACTGAGGGTGTCTATTTGATTGACTCTGGTGGCCAGTATTAGTGAGTATTTTACTTTGTGAGGTGTGATTGAACCTGTAACCTATCCATGACGAATCTTGAGGTCATTCTCTCTTCTCTTCTTATACAAGCATATTCTCAAGTGAATTGGCTTCAATGAACAAGCAACTTTGAGCAAAATGGAAAATGACGCACTGATGTGAATTATGACTGTTTTTTCACGACACCGCTAGCCATTCAATAACATGCGTAACATACATATGTTGGTTTTATTTTTCAGTGACGGAACAACAGACGTAACTAGAACTATCCACTTAGGTGATCCCACAAACTTTGAGAAGCAGGCCTACACCCTCGTTCTGAAAGGTCATTTAGCTATTGATCGTGCTATTTTCCCACGTGGCACGCCAGGATCCCACTTTGATGGTCTCGCTAGACAGTTTCTTTTCCAAGAGGGCTTAGACTACGCCCACGGAACTGGACATGGGATTGGAGCTTATATAGCCGTCCATGAATACCCACCGTCTATCTCAAGTGCAGCTGGTTCACCGGGTTTCCTCGAGAATATGTTTGTGTCCAATGAGCCTGGCTATTATGAGGAAGGCTCTTTTGGTATTCGCATTGAAAGTATTGTGCAGGTGGTGAAATTTGAGGGGAAACCCGAAATGAAGGATTTCAGTGGCCGTGGTGCATATACATTCCATGCAGCGACATTGGTACCCTTTCACCTCAAGATGATCAACACGGACTTAATCACAAAGGAGGAGGTAAATATTATTTGATTCACGTCAGAGTTTACAAAATTTGTGAAATTTTTCATGTAATTATCGACGGCTCTCCACAAGGTTGTTTTGAATTGATTTATGAGCTTCTTGAATCGCGTTTATTAAAAGCTGGCATTACCAAATCCTTATTTATCTGTGCGCATGCGAAATGAAAGTCTATGAAGCAGCCTGGGAGTGGGGATGCTACACTTTTCACCTGGTTTGAAAAATATGTGTTTGAAAATAGGTCATTTAGAATTTTGTAGCATGAATAAAAGATATCACAACAAGATGTTCGATAAAAGTCATATTTATTACCGGATGCAATAGAATGATGGTGAAAACACAATCTCCTTCTCAGGATTTACAACATATAGCAATTAATACATTCTAAGGTGGCTCACGGGGAATCTCAGCTCACCTAAGCAAAGCTACGTAATTGCTTTTAATTGTGAACAAGTTTAAAACTTTATCCATACGAGTTTGCATATTTGGTTAAAGCTGGTATAATGTACAAGAAGTTTTAGTTCTTTCAATAAAATAAAATATGGGTAATTTTTTATTTATCAAATTGTAAAATCTTGATAGATAAATAATATAATACATTCATTTGTCATTTCCTGATTGTTGATGATTCATCATGGTATGAAAAAATAGTCAATTAAATTTTATTTGGCAGTTTGTTTGTTTTTTTGGTATGATAACTGGAGTAATACAATAAATAAGAAGCGATTCTTAATAAAAAATGAACATTTCACTTGTACTGAAACTTGAGAAGGTTATGTTATTTCATGGTAAAAGAAGTTCATAAAGCTTTTGCGTCTATTTAAATCTTTTGCTATCATTTCCAATGTGTTTTATTTATTTTTAACTACTATTCTTGACGTTAGTTTTCACACAATTAACTGAGTTCATTTTAAAAAGCACTAAATGAGATTTAAAAATACTATTCACGGAAGAAGTAATATAAGAAATTTATGTGTTCTTGATAAAATTGCAATTTATTCTAAATATTGACATTATTTTTTGTGAAGGAAAATATTATTCAATTTACTTAAACAATAATTGAAATAACTTGAATAATTTATAATTAAATTTTTCCTTATTTATCGTATCCATTTTTGTGACATACTAATCTCATTAGTGAAAATCATCGATTTATTTAAAAATTAAACAAATTATTATGAAAAATTTATTATTCCCATAGTATTTCTGTTTCAATGAATGTTATGAAATTGTTGAAATTCCTAAGTGACACAGAGAGTGCATGAAAATTTTCCACAACTCACAACTCAACGCCACGCAGTACAAAGTTCATGGGAAAGTCAGGTGTGATTAATGTTGTTTTATTCATTGTTGTCATTAAAAATTCTAGGCTGAACAAATTAATGGCTACCATCGAGAAGTTGTGGATACTGTTGGTAACCTACTCCGTGAGCAAGATCAGGCAGCGTACGAGTGGCTTTTGGCTGAAACTGAACCAATATCCTCAACCATGCCGTGAAGAAGAAAAAAGAATATTTCCTCCTCAAGTCCTGAAGAGACTCAATTACACATCTTGTGAACCAGCAAATAGAATTCAAATTGTAATGTGAATTAATTACATAAAGTCATGTTAATTACAAAAATAAATAAGGAATTCCGTGAAAAGTTTGTCGTGACGTTGGTGGAATACTTAATAAAAAAGTAAATAGGTAACTTATTGTTTATCTGAATGAGTCTGCGAATAAGAATATTTACTCACTCACTGTATATTCACTTTGCATATTTCAATTGTAGTATATTAATATTGAATACAGAAGAAGAAGGAAAAATTTGCAAAATGGGGATTTCTCATACGGATTTTCTAACACGTGGAATGGCTTTCCCCATTAACACATCAATGCATCATATTATAATTTGTTTAAATCCTTCGATTTCATTCAGGGTAGAGATGCTAATAATGCAAAATCATTTAATATGGCCTCGGTGTATTATATGAGAAAATAGTTATTAGTTAAGCAGATTTCATCTCTCTGTAATGTCAGATAATTCCCATACGTTTGATGAGCAGACACACAACTTAATTAAAGCCTCGTGTGCAATTGATATCACTCATTAACATCCGTATATTGTTGACGCTTTGACTTTGACTTTTTCTTGCTGCACATTGTGTCGTATAACATATGGTGAATTTAACCTATGGTATGTGGTGATAACTATGGCCTATTAATATCAATAACAGAAATTGTAAATTCTGAAGAAAATATTAAAAAAAAAAACAATATTTTACGTGATACTCGTTATCATACAATGACCTTTCTCTTTTTATACCTTTCGATATACAAAAAAAATTCAAAAAATCTCAAAAATTGTTATTACGAGTGTTTTGAAAGAATTTTGTAATAATATGAATGTGGATGATCCATCAAGTTGACAGAGTCTATATAAAATGGTAACAAAAGAAATAATAATATGAATAATAAGTACGGTCATATACCTATAAGTATTAAAAGTAAAAAAACATCATTGACATATTTTATCAACAGATTTGGTGAAAGAAATATCAATCAATCTATTACCGTGTACAATTTGATAACACATGAATTAGCTCGTCATTTTTTAAGAAGTCAAAATACGCAATTAGTGTATCACACATTTTGTTCTAAATTAGGCTCAAAGATAGATGAATTACTGGATGATTTTTCGTGATAAAGTCACTCATAAATCCTTTCCGTTGAATTCAATGAACCTTATCAATTGATTTATTGTGACTGATACACATTATTATTAAATTAATTAATGTCAATTTTTTTATACCCTGATATCGCCGAATTGACATGGGCTATACATTTTCTAATAGATATATAAGCGATATAACAAATGCTCAAACTATATTGCTAATTTTTCAAAGCGTTCAAAGATGTTCGACGATTGTGCAGTCCATCTTATTAGGGGCTTAATATGTAATTTTGCAACAATTGAAAATTTCTATTTGTGAAATTCTCCTCCGTAGAAATCTGGCACGAGAGTGTGTGTAAAATTGTGAAGTATAGCAAAAATATCTTGAATTTTGACCTGATTGGGCATTCCTTCAGAGAGAACTGACAATCCCCACCCCACTTAATTATCTAACACAAGAGAAATCATTCTGTTCCATTTGTACACTAATCATCAGCATGAAGTGCTTTTGTACAAAAATGACATTCATAAATGTTTTCTAAGCAGTCAGTGGTAAATTCGTCTGCATTTTGCGTTAGGTATATGACAAAGTGTCCCGATATGTCTGAACTGAACAATTGATATAGGAAAAGCATTAATAATTTCACTCTCAATACTGGCTGCTCTTGTGGAGTCAATTAAAGTGCGTCAAGTAACAGCAATGCGATTATCCATCGGCCACTCTCTCTCGCCATGTTTTGTACAGGCGTTCAGTATGCACGGTTTGTGCTTTCTTATGCAATGGGTATTTTCAAATAATGCTCTTCACTCCTTTTGTCCACTCAACATGCTGTATATTATATATATTTATATGAAGTGAATATTGGAAATTCCACAATTATAATGATTTAATCAATAGGAGGAAAAAAAGTTTATTTAGTTTTCTCACAAAATGAGATCAAGGAGGACGACATGACTTATCCTTGCGCGAGGTTCTTTGAAGTATTTGATATCTTTCACTAATTCATAAATATTGGTCTCCCATAGATTTTTTTCATGTGTGTCCATTTCACATTAGGCTCTCTTGAGTATTTCTATACTTTTGCAGAGTATGTGTGAAGGAATACAGTGGGTAAATCAATAAAATTAAATTTACACAGTATGGCACAAAATGTTTTAATTTAATGTTTTTAAGATAGGTATATGGCACTTACGATTCAATCAAAAATTGTTTGTCATTCATTCTATGGTATTCACTCACATTGACTGATTTCTTTTTAAGAACTTTCAGATTCTAATTTACGATAATTCTATGAAGAAATTATAGTGTTTTAGCCCACCCGCTTAATGGTATTTAAACGTTAACTCGCGACGAAAGCTCAAGTAAGTCTGAAAGATTTCTTTTCCACTTACTTTATTAGAGCATTCGGAAAGAAAATATCTCAACTGATAAGAGTTGCCATATTAAATCCTAAGCTGATAAGGAAATATATACCTTACACTAAATTTTATGTTTAAACACAATAATTTTTGCAATATTTTTCATTTAAATCCTTAAATAAATAAATTATGATTTTACATTGTGTAAACAGAAATTTTGTTAAAATTGTAAATATATTGAAATTCCATTTTCTTTTAAATCTTCAAGCATTGTATATTCCTACAAATTTCTTGTGTCGCAATTTTACTAATTGCAATTTTATATCAAGTTTCAATGTATTTTTTTTAAGATTTCATTGAAACAGACAAATTTTTTTTAATAAAATATTTAATTTATAATATTAAAAATTTTATTACTTTTATGACTTTGCTTACATTCTGCATCCTACTGTACTAAATTTGACCACTTTTGTATATAGCAAGACAAGATCCAAGGTTGACGACCACGTCTATATAAGTTTTCCATTTTTTGTCTTTTTTTGTAGTAAAACCAAAATTGTGAAAACAACGAAATATGATTTTTTCCTGTCACTTGAGAGTTTTCTTGAATATCTATTCACACCATGTTTTGTGCGCAAGATCTCCGCTTCAGCGAGAAGTGGTTTCATGTGAGCACACACAGTCATATTGGAATTATTATTTGAGATTGAGCCACTTGTTGATTTTCACATATTTATGCAACAATTTACCACCTCGAAGGTATTTCTCTTTCTCGAAATATCACTAGAGAAGACCATGAAGTCTATTATTGACTCACCCTGTGCCATCATCGGTCCAGCTAAACATCTTCTTGAGTCTCCTCTTGTCTGAAGGTTGAGGTACACTTTCCATCATTTTCTTCTGATTGCAGTTAGCAAAAATTTTCGTTAAATCACGAATAAAATCCTCTCGTTATCCTATTGGGTACTAATTGCTGAATAATAGGTGTATCTTCAGACACTTCACCTTTTCCGTGTACACAAATCCATAAGTTTCACAAGGAAGAGATCACAAAATGTGACGAAATGGTGGAGTGAAATTCACACATAGATATTAAAAAAAAATTGATTCTCCTCTTTATAGTTATCGAATGATGTACTACTGCACAGTTAAGAAAACGTACACAATAATTTTTCCTGGCTAGAGTTTGGCAACTAGGAAGAAAAATGGGCGGAATTTTCTAATTGAAAATGAACAAATTTTTTCACCATGACACAGAGATCAACGCGTTACGATGAAGTCGCGATTGAAACTAAAAGCACTGTGAAAAATTTCACTCTATGGAACTTGGAGTCTCGTTCACCTCAGTGGTAACCACTGCACACAAAAGAATTGATGTGTTTGCTAGGGTGAAGGAGTGGGGATTTCACTCATGTCCATTGGTGTTTTCTCACAACACTTCTTCGCGCTATGTCTCTGTGTGCAACTCACCATACCTGTCTGGTAAAATCTCAGGCCGGAGTGCCACATGAAGTGTATGTAATAGACAACTAATATACGACTTGAATATTTCACCTCCTCTAATGGAATAGGGTATATTTCATATATTCTATGTATTATTGCATGAAAATGATATTTAAATCTCTGTGTGCCCATACCACTGATCACTTTATTCAAGCATTGCATTGGAGAAAGGGAAAAAGAGAAACACATATTTCGTCATTTTGAAATCAAGAAAACTCTGAAAAGCATTAGATCCAGTGGAATGACACAGGCCTTTCGTTAAAATCAACAAAACGCTGTAGATAGAAGAAACAACTGAACAATTCTTGCTTAACAATCATGATCACATCATTCTTAAATCTCTCACCACATATTTAACTGAACAATTAGCATATGCAACCTTGGCGGAAATATTGTTGCGTTGTTTGTTCCACACACCTTTTCCTAAGGGTAAGTCCCAGTCAGAAACCCGGATCAACTGAGTCACGAAACAGATCTATACTTATTTAGACCGAAGAATGAGTCTATGAAACACAAGACTCATACTGTCCTAGAATCATGGCTGAGATATAAGCGACGAACCTGAATATGACGGACAATAAAGACTTATAAAGAATTTTTAACTCAAATATCGCATAACAAGAGTTTTCCTAAATCACCATCCCTATTAGTTTATCGACTGATTGATAACCATTAAGACTTTACCAAAGTGAAATCGTGTTTATTACAATGTCGATACGTTTATAAGTATTATAGATAATAGGGAAGAAAATACGACTGTTTACATCATTCTTTGAATTTAATTATATACAAATTTTAATATTTTTCTTTAACTTGGACGCCACACAAGTCAAGCATAGGTTTTTGAAAAGTTTTCTTAAGTGATAATGATACGGAAAAATCCTGTACTTTTTGACATTAAAAGTATCGTTCTGTGAAAATTTATCTATTATAATTGATGAAAGGATTGTATTGCAATGCCCTATGGTATTCTTTTAAAAATCATCCTTTTATTCGCCAAAGAAACATGTATTTATGTATTTCGTGCTCTTCATTGATTTGCCTCTAAACATCTTTTGGTGATTTGCTGGTGAGAGAATGAAAACCTTCGAGAAAATTGAAGAATAAGCTGACAAAGGAATTTATGTTTTATATGGTAGTTTTGGTGGCAAATTTGAAGACGCTTCATTTAGACATTGAGTGTGTGTGATCGTGGGGCATCTTGCTCAAAATGGGAAGCACTGTGCAAAATGAATACGGTGCGTGTGAGATTGTATTATAGAAAGTAAAATCTCTACGAATTCTGCACAGAGAGCTGAGAAATGATTGTCTGCCACACTATATATGTATAGTACAAAATAACGTATAGTGTAAATATAAATTGTGCAAACTGTCGTTTTCACTTGAGGCCGTCTCACTCTCGTGAGATTCCGAGTGGATGGCTAAGAAACTGGTTGCTCCATGGAGCATTTTTACAAGCTGCTTGTAAGATAAAAAAAGCTTCAATTGCGCAATATATCGTTAAAATATCTTTTTATATTCATACATGCCACTCAGGTATATGATTGATCCAATAAATTCCATCATAGACATGTTAATTTTATTTGCCAACGAATTTATACATAGAACGCAATTTCTTTCGCGACCATTAATTCTGGAATTAAGAGGCTTTTAGCTGTATATACCTGTGATATTAGATAATATATGATTTTGTCGTCTGATCATGATCGAGTTCTTCTTGTGCCTTATACCCGTATCGTGATGGTGGGAAAGAGATTCGTGTGTTCTGTGCCTCGAGCAAAAGTATGTCCAGTCCAGTGTCTTGCGCAATTATTTGCACAGAAAAGCGCTGATGAAGCATTTAAATTTAATATGGGTCAACTAATAAGCTCTCTATTTCTTGGTATTTTACAATTATCTGCAAGCAAGTGCTTCACCACGATATTTCTCCAGATGATGATTGTTACTGGTGCAATTACACAATTTTGTAGCCAGCTCCCATTGATCTGTTGCACGACACTGTTGATGGCATCATCTGAATTTGTTGCACAAGTCTTTGAGTTTCCAGCAACTTCAACTTTTCTTTCTTCTGCATTTCACGGAGACATCATGGAAGGAAATTACAATTATTCTCAGTGAAAATTTTTACATAATTTTACATACATTTTGAAACAGGGGAAAACGTCAAAGGATAGGTATGTATAAGAATGTTAGAAAGACATGAGTATTCGTAGTGAGAATATACAGTTACAGAGTAATTAGTTGAAAACGAAACGTTAATATTGCGATTGTATAAAAAAACATTTCCTATTATTTTGTATAAAATGGTAATGAGAATTGTGAAAAATGCATGATTCAATTGTTATAGCATTGCTATTCAGGGAAAGATGAAAAATTGGAGGATAAGAAAAAGAAAATTTACAGGAAGCAGGCAGAGTTATTTGTTGCATTTGCACACAAAATAATGGATGAAGAATAAGTTGAATGGGTGTGAAAAAACCAACACTTTAAAAAGTAATTAAATATCTAACATACCAAAATAATATATAAATATTATCAAATTCTTGTAATTATATTTATTTGTTTGTTCAGCAGGTACGCAAAAAGCTCTTTTATGTCTTTTATGAAGAACAACAAATTGGAAAATAAAACTAAGTATGTCTAAATCAAATGTGAATTCCTGTTCTTCTCTATACAATGTAAAAACAAGGAGTTTGTTTTCGGAAAACAAAATTGTTGTTCACATTCTATTATGATTGATGCTTTTCATTTTAGTTTTCCTGATCTAATGATCAATTTTGATTGATAACGTCATTAACGAGGTAGTAACAGATATTTTTCCCTCACCTGCTTGGTGGCTTCTTTTCTTGCTTCCACGAGTGATTGCTTAACCTCTTCGAAGTCCGTCGAATGACTTTTAATATCCAAATCCTTCACTTTCAACTCGGCCACTACTGCCTTCAGTTCTCTGGTTCTCAATGTGAGCGCTCGCTAAAGAAGGCAAAAAGGTGCAAATTGAGAAAAAGATCACGAAGTTACAAACTTTTTATGACCTGTGTGGAATTGAGTCTCTCTTTGATACGATGACTGGGAAGCTTGAGCAACACCTTCCTCAGCTTGAATGTCTCTTGGTGGGCTTCCTGAAGTGCATTTTCTCTGTGCGTTGCGTCAATTGTTTGCCTCAAAACTCGTCTGTAAAGATTTACCAATTGAATATTCATATATGAATCATTTCTTAAGTGGGCATGTTTCTCCCTCTCTGTCTATAGTTAGTACGTAACGAACTACTTTGCTTCTCTCACCTCTGCAGAGTTTGAATCTTTTCAATTAGCTCCATTTTGTCTGGATCACGTCCACCCAGCTCACGCCAACGATGAACATTCATGGGGGTAGTCATTTCATCCTCCAGGGACTTCGCCTTCACGCGTTCCTGGGCCAAGACTCTATGTAACTGTAAGTGTTTCATAGTTTAGGAAACATTTAATTTTCAGCAAGTCATCATGAATTGGAATTTTTGTGTTAAGTTACATAGCGCATGTGAATAATTCTAGATCTCTGAATTTTTTCTCAAAAGAAATCGTGACACGTGTAGCGAAAAAATATCAGTAAATTTCAAGTTGTTATTAAATGTATAACAAGAATCTCAAGGAGAAAAATACCAGGTCGTTAACACTTCGGAATAATCAATTTGAATTCAAAAAAGCAATATTAAGATTAATGTAGAGTGTTAGGTTTAAATTTTTTGTTCTAATCTATCTTAACGTATTATGATTTGATATGCCGAATTTATTTACATATAGATTTTATGTATTTTCAAAGAGCAGCTCGCTTTGATATGTAAATAAAAGTCACAGAACTTATATATACGATAACAGGAATAATTACTGGCACTGGAGCTTTAATAAAAAAAAGAAAATTATTAAGAAATTATATGAGTAGGTATCTAATGTCAATATATTACACTTAAACAATTTAATTTAAGGGACGGATCTAGATAAGGATTTAACATGCAATAGCCGTTAAGACTTAGGGTACGAAGGGTCCAGCTAAATTTTAAAGAGAATACCAATTTTTTTTAATCTATGAATCAAAGTTGTGAAATTAAGGCTGTGTCCCGGTCCAAAATGAGCTCTGTGAGCTGAGGACCTGGGGTTGGAGGTGGGACACAAAAAAAGTTTTGAAATTACCTGTAACACTTCCTGGCGCATGTCTGTCGTGTTGGCCAGACCACGTGAAAGTAGCTTCACCTGCGAACGAAGACCACTAATCTCCACCTTTAAGAGTTTAATATCATCCAGACGTCGTGCATACTGAGTCTCACTACGATCCAGTGCCAATTGCAGATCCTGCAACTTCTCATTCACCAGAGCAACTTCCTCAGTGCGTTCAATAAGTTGCCTACCAACAAGATCCTTCTCACTCACGGCCGTATCTAAGTGTTTTTGCAATCTAAGAACACATACATCGCAATCCACGACAGTCTTGCGCATTCTCTCGAGCTCCATCTGCTTCTCTTTCATCTCCGATTTTATGTGCTGCAGAGCAGTTAATGTGCTCTGTATCTCAGATTTGAGAGCCACTTTCTCCTTTTCGGCCTTATCAAGATTTTTGTGGAGCTTCATTTGATCAGCCTCGCGTAACGTAAGTTCTTCCTTTGCCTGTTCCGCCTGTTTTGTCATAGTTCGTAGGCGCTTCTTGAGATCCTCACGCTCCTCGGTACTGGTCTGGACATCCTTCTGCAGGATAGATCGCTCAGAGCGTGCTGCCTCGTACAATTGTTGCACTTGGAAGACTTTACTCTCGTAATCAGAGATTTTACCCTTAAGTTCTGACACTTGATTGACCTTTTTCTGCATTTCCTCTGTAATAAAATTCAGATAACTTTTAAAAGAAATAAATTGATAATAATTGGTCAAACAATCACCTCTGAAGCGTTCCTCTTTGGCCACCCAAACTGTTAGTTCCTCTATATTTTTATCACGCTCCTTTTCAGCTTTCTTTATTGCCTCTTTGCTCTTTTGGATGACACTCAAATGCCCTTTAATTTCCTGATCAAGTGTTTTGGTCTCCTGATCATGAAGCAAGATTTTCTCATTAAGCTCCCCAATAATTCGGTTAGCTTTTATTAGGTCCTTCCTCACTAGGTCCCGCTCTCGTGTCAAATTATCAATTTGGGATTTGGTCTTGTCGTGAGTCTTCTTTAGCAACTCATACTCCTTCTCTAAGTTTGCAATAATCTTTTTGAGTTTAAGTTCCTCTTGTTCCCAGATTACCTTCGAAACCCCTGCTGACATCATTTTCCTCATGAGTAACTCTTTTGATTTCACCAATTTAGCTGTTTCCACACGGAATTTATTGTTCTCATCCTCCTTCAGCTGGAAAATATCATCAGTATTGTACCTCAATGATTTAAATGAGAAATTCATAAAGATATTTCGTAAAATTATAACATCACCAACCTTGAGAATGTTCCCTTTGACGTTGAGATCATGGGTCAATTTATCACGCACGTGAACAATGTTGTCATACTCTCCGGAGAGTTTGGCGATCTTCATGGATTGAACTGTGTTCTGGGTCGACAACCTCTCCACATTGGATTTAACGGCTGCCATTTGAAGATTGTGCTGCAGAGTAGATTTGTGGATGGCGTTGTATTTGGTCTTGAATACCTTCGCCTCTTCCGCATACTGATCACGTTCAGTTGCCACTTCTTGCAATTCAGTCTTGAGACTCTCCAGCAGACGCTTTTCTTTGAATGCCTCACTCGATGTCTCCTGCATACAAGAGATACAATTTCAGAAGAGACCTAAATTTTATTTATAATAGAATATTTTTTCTCACATCCAACAGCTTGTAGAGATCCTTATTTTTACTCTCGAAATCCGTAATTTTTTTCTCCAAATCCTCAGCATAATTCTTTTGCATTTGCAATTTTATGGTTAGATCCTCAACTTCACTGCTGAGTCTATCCCGCTCACGGAGGATACCTTCCTTGTGCTTAGCCATTGAAGTTCCCATACTAAATAACATATTATGATAATTTTGCCATTTAGGCTATTAACAATTTGTGTAGAGATTTTACAGATGCGTTCGAAAAATGTTATTGCATTTATAAATTCTATGCTATAGATCCAATAGATGCTATAGATAGAGCTTTTAGAAATGAATTTTAGAAATGAAACCAAGCATTTCGACAGTATCAAACATACGCTTAAGCGCTTAAGGAATTCCTATATAGATATAATTTTTTTTTTAATTATGTTTGATTTGAGATCGTTGATTTTATATATTAGCTGACATTTTCAGCTTCGACAGACTTTAGTGTCTACTCCTAATAACACAAATTTTTTATGTGCTTCGATAAATGTACAATAAATATTAGGGTAAAAAATAGAGCATGAAAAGGTCAAGATATTGTTTGAATTTTTTTTTCCATCCTATCCTAATACATAAAGCCAAGTGTGCATATCTGAATTGGCCTGATCACCCCCAAACCATTAAATCTCGACCGGACGTGACTCCAGGAGTCCGAAAATACCCATCTCCAAAATGTTTGTCTGTCTGTCTGTCTGT